>JAMXDD010000001.1:20067378-20174252 GCA_024733475.1 Syzygium grande
CAACCCAACCAAATTATTCGAACAAATGGAGGTATTGATGTCACATTAACTCTTCGCTTTCTCATGTCACACCTTTGGTTCCATGATGCACCCAAATTACTTTGACCATCGGAATTGTCTTGTTCCGCAACACTTGTTCTATTATGTCCTCAATCCTTACTGGCCTTTCCACATACGACACTGTGTCGTCCACATCTATTTCTTTGTAATTCAGCACGTGGGTCGGATCCGATTCGTATTTCCTTAACATAGACAAGTAGAACATATTGTGAACTTAGGAAAAATTCGGCGGTAGTGCGAGACGATAGGCCAAAGTACCAATTCTCTCTAAGATCTCGATTGGACCCACGTACCTCAAGCTCAACTTTCCTTTCTTGCGAAATCATGACATTCCTTTCATCGGCGATACTTTGAGGAAAACGTGGTCCTCCACTTAAAACTCTAAAGGCCTACATCTCCGGTCTGCATTATTCTTTTGGCGGCTCCGGGCGATCTTAAGCCTGTTCCGAATTACCTTGACTATTTCGATAGACTGTTGAATTAAGTCTAGACCTGTTATACTCCCGTCGCCAACTTCATCTCAACATACCAACGTTCTACAAGCTCGGCCATACAGTGCTTCAAACAGTGCCATTCCAATACTCTGCTAGTAACTATTGTTGTAGGCAAATTCAACCAAATACAACTATTCTTTCCAACTACTCTTAAAATCTAATACACATGCTCGCAGCATATCTTCCAGAGTTTGAATCGTCCTCTTAGACCGGTCATCTATTTGCAGATAATGGGCTGTGCTAAACTATAACTTCGTTCTAATGTCGTATGAAGACTTTTCCAAAAAGACGCAGTAAACTTAGGGTGACGGTATGAAGTAATTGTCACCGGCACTCTGTGTAGATGGACTATCTGTTGTACGTATATCTCGGCATACCTTTCCAAGGCAAAATCCTTTCACACTAGCAAAAAATGTGTTGACTTTATCAATCGGTCGACTACCACCCAAATTGAATCATGACTCCTCTGGCTCCTCGGTAATCCCATTACAAAGTCCATCATGACGTGTTCCCATTTCCACTCAGGGATTTTCAATGGCTGCAACATTCCACCTAGTTTGCAATATTGCGCCTTCACTTATTGGCATGTTAAATACTTAGCCACTTGCTTAGCTACATTCACTTTCATGCCGTTCCACCAATAATGCTGTCACAAGTTCTGATACATCTTCGTACTACTTTGGTGAATACTATAATTGTTACAGTGAGTTTTTGACAAAATTTCTTCCTTCGATTTTGCATCACTGGGCACATACAGCCGTCCACGAAATTTCATAATCCCATCCTTAGGTACCTAAAAGTTCGATTTCCTTTTTGTGACATCTATTTTTAGAATCTTTTGAATCTCCGGGATTGTCGATTGTAAAGTCTTAATCTTAGTCTGGATTTCCGGTTCAATCCTCAATATGACAAGCAAACTTGAGACATGATTCACGTCGAACTTAAACTCCGAATCCCAAACTCCCTCCAACAGAATCTATTCCTTGACCATTATATGGGCGATGCTCGATTTTCGGCTCAATACATCCGCTGCTTCATTAGCTTTTCCGAGGTGACACAGAATATCGCAATCATAGTCCTTAAGAAGTTCCATCCAACGATATTGTCTTATGTTCAATTCTTTTTGGGAGAATAACTACCTTAACCTTTGATGGTCCGTATAAATTTGAAATTTCTCCCCACACAAGTAATGTCTCCAAATCTTAAGAGCGAAGATAATGGCGGCCAATTCTAAGACGTGCGTTAGATAATTTGGCTCATGCAGTCTCAATTGTCACGATGCGTATACCACCACTCTTCCGTGTTGCATTAACAGACATCCTAGCCTCTTTAACGACGCATCACTGTAGATTTTATATCCTCCAGGACCTGACGGTATTGTCAACATTGGTACTGTCGTCAACCTCTGTTTTAACTCTTGAAAGCTCCTTTCGCATTTATCCGTCTATTTAAACCTTGTTTCTTTCTTTAGTAAATGTGTCAACGGTGTTGCTAATACCGAAAACCTTTCCACAAAGCGTCTGTAATATCCTGCTAGACCCAAGAAGTTTCGAACCTCGGTTGCCGTTATCGGTCTCGGCTAGTTTGTGACGGCTTTAATTTTTGTTGGATCCACGAATTTCCTTCCCTGGATATCACATGTCCTAAAAATATCACTCGATGAAGCCAGAATTTGCACTTGCTGAACTTAGCGTAGAATGCATGTTCCTTTAAAGTTCATAGAACTTTTTCTAAGTGTAACTCATGCTCAGCGGAGCTCTTTGAGTATACCAAGATGTCGTCTATGAATACGATTACAAACTGATCTAGAAATTCCTTGAATACCCGATTCATTAAATCCATAAAGGCGGCAGGGGTATTAATCAATTTGAACGGCATCACTGTAAATTCATAGTGCTCATACCTCGTTCTAAATGCCATTTTTGGTATATCCTCTTTCTTAATCCTCAGTTGGTGGTAACCTATCCCCAAGTCAATCTTAGAAAACATCGATGCTCCTTGTAACTGATTAAATAGGTCGTTTATCCTTGATAATGGGTACTTATTCTTAATGGTTATCTTGATTCAACTGTTTGTAGTCAATGCATAGTCTCAATGTCTCATCCTTCTTCCTCACGAATAAGATTGGTGCTCCTCATGGAGACATACTTGGGTAAATAAGGCATTTATCCAATAATTCCTACATCTGAACTTTTAATTCTTTCAATTCCGACAAAGACATTATACAGGGCGCTTTTGAGATCGGTTTCGTATCAGGGACCAACTCAACCACAAACTCAACTTTTCTTTCAGGTGGCAATCCTAGCAATTCCCGAGGAAAGACATCGGGAAAATCACATACCACGACTATATCCTCTAGTCTTGGTTCCTCAATCGACAAATCAGCCACAGTCGCTAGGTGACCTTGACATCCTTCATCCAAAAACTTAGTCACCTCAAGTGACGAAATCCAAAGGATCGAGATTGCTCCTCGGCTTCCTACAAATTCATATCTAGATTGACCAATCGGATTAAATTAGATCACCCTGCTACTACAGTCCATAATAGCCCTCTATCTAACCAGTCAATCCATACCAATAATGACATCAAAATCAAGCATAGCCAAGACAATCAAATCAATTAATTCCTCCTTACCACCAATAACAATCTTACAATAAGAGGGATGGTAACACACAAATTTACTCCTAACGGTTTTGGCTCAATATCAATCAATTCAACAAATTGCTCAGACACAAATGAATGCAACGCTCCAGGATCAAATAAGGCATAAGCAGCATGATCACATAAAGAGACCATACCTGTGATCACGCCAGACGCATCCTCCGCCTCTTTGCGAGCTAGAGCATAAATCCTTCCTTGGGCTGGGGGTCTATCCTGATTGTTTTATGGGGCAGCTCCCGCTTGATTTCCCAACCTTGGTTGTTGTTGATGCATCAGTAGCTTAGCTTGTCAGTTTGGGCAATTCTTCACTTGGTGACCTTGTTGGCTACATCTGAAACACGCTCCAGTCTGGCCCGGGCAAGGGCCATTCTCATGCCTCCTTCCACACAATTGACAAGCAGCGTTAGAATAGTAATTCTGCTTCCCAATATTTTTCCTAATGGGAGGGTTAAACCACCTATTTCCAGTCATAGGCCTCTTTCCAAAGTTGTGGTTGTCCCTGGTCGAGGCCTGCCACGATCTAGACGCGGCAGCCCAATCCATCAAATCACGCTCAATTGCCTGAGCCCAGTCATAAATCTCACGATAGCTCCTCAAGTTCAGTGAGATCATCTGACTGCAGAGGTCTGGCTTCAGTCCATCTCGGAACCTCCTGGCTTTGTCCACTGGATCTTTTACCATTCTTGGGGCAAACTTGGACAGCCTTGTAAACTCGGTCTCATATTGGTCTACCGACATCTGACCGTAACGAAGTCTCATGAATTCTGCTAACTTCTACTCTCGGGTACTTTCCGAGAAATACTTGCCATTAAAAGTCTCAATAAAAATGGTCTAAGTCGGAGCAATGCCAGTAGGGAACACTTGGCCTCTTGTGGCTCTCCACCACTCTCTTGCATTTTCCTGAAGCTGGTATATTGTTAGGATTACTTTTTCTTCTTCAGTGCATCCCAACACTTCAAAAGCTTTTTTTAGCTCTTCCACCCATCGAGGTGCAGCCTCAGTATCACCTCTACCGTTGAACCTCGGAGGCTTTAGCTTCAAGAACTGTTCAACCAGCTTAGACATCGGCCTATTTGCATTTACTTGGCCCTGGATGCCCACCATTCCTGTGATTCCCATTGTTTCAATTATTTCCATTGGCTCCATTGGCGGTGGCAATAACGGCCTCAGCGACAGTAGCATTCCGCTCTTCGGTCTATCTACCCATTAAAATCCCGACTTCTTATAATGCCCTTAGAATTCCATCTACCCGGGGATCCTCCACAACTCCAGCTTGCGGGGTCACGCGACCTCGGCCTCGACCTTGACCTCAACCTCGATCTCAACTACTTATTCCTACAGGATCTCACACTCGCCTACTTGCTATAATTCTACTCAGGAATTAGAGACCTAGGCCAACTATACCAGTCTAAAACTTTAGGCAGTGAATCACAGCAACAATTTATCAAGCAGATAGCGAATCACAAACAGCACTAAATCACAGCCAACATGGTTTGTACACTTATCTCAAGTCCTGACGCACCTGTACTTCACACATTAATGTATAAGATCACTCAGTAACTACAATCGCACAATCTGGGGTACGCATGGTACACGAGTCTCCCTAACTGGTTACCCCAAAGTCATCGCTCTTTATCACTCCAAGCTTCGACCAACTTGAATTGAGCTGACCTTACTCTGATGCCAAATCAACGGGGATGTCATGCCCCGAGCTTGAATGAGCACGCAACATCCCTCTAGGGTCAAGCATGCGACATCCCAAGACTTGTCGCCGATCCAACTTAACTCAAACGAGGAACATGAGTTGAAGCAAATTCAAACTCACCATACAACATACAATGAAATAGGATAGTAGAGAGAGACAAACGATACACATCAACAAACCTCTTTTTAAGAACATAATGTTACTTACAAACGACATAAGGTACAAGCCTTTCTAGAGGCCACTATCGACGAACCACGTACGACAAAAAGGATCGGGTGATTGGTAAGCTTAATCCCTCTACAAAAAGGGGCACTCAAAAGACAGGGTAACTTGATCTATTCTCAATCCCCATAGTATCTTGGCAGCGTCTCTGGATCAATTATGATCGCAGGTCTGAAATGGTTATACAATAATGAGAATAAATCTCAATAAACAACTACCTAAGCCTCGTTTAGGCTAAAGCATACCTCTGAACAATTCTAAACATGCAACTGGAACAATCGACGTGCCATAAACAATCACAGGCGTCCTTACCTCATCTCGGCACATACACAAGCCCTGCACGTTAGAATATCGCCATAACATGGCCAATTGCTCATCAAACAAGCACACTTCAAATCATGGCACGATCATAAGAAACATACTCAATATTCCCGGATTTCGAGCATTCACCAATGCATAGCATACATTCACATGTACCCAGGTTATTAACAACCCTCCGGCCATCGAACTCCCGTCGGTCTTCTAGCGTAACCAGGCATCATCCCGCTACGTTGGCGACGGCAACGTTAGGGATCGAACACCCCCCGACAAGCTAGGTACCCAACGGCCTTCCACTTAGGAGCATCGATCCGGTCTCCCCTATGATCAACATCGTCTGGGATCGAACACCCCCTGGCAACCCCGGGTACCAAATGGCAACGTTGGGGATCGAACACCCCCCCGACAAGCCGGGTATCCAACGGCATTCCGCTTAGGAGCATTGATCTTGGCCTCCACCGCGATCGGCATCGTCTAGGATCAAATGCCTCCCGACAACCCCAGGTACTAGAAAGCATCCAAACTCCCGCTGAACATCGTCTAGAACTCCCGCCTCGACAAAACGTGACGTGATCATGCACACACATTATCCACTCAATGTCAATTTTTCTCTTTGAGAATTGATCACATGCCAACCGAATACTTACTTGGCCAATCAAATGCTACACTTTTCATTGATAACCCAACCTTTGAACAATTGCTCGAAAATGAGAAAACCGAGTATACATAAAAGTGGGTGATTTCGAGCAATTCTGGGCAGTAACACAGTCACCGAATTTCCTTTAAAATAAATAATAAATCAACTTCAAAAATTCTGAAATTTAGATATGTTGTACAAAATATCTTGATAAAACATTTTTATTATAGGACACAAAATCCATTTCTGACTATAAACGCCTCGTTTTGACACTCAAAGCCAGATAGAACCCGGTTCGCTCGGACAGCCCCGCAAACCATAAAAAATACAACTCATTCAGTACCCAAATCACTTTGGAAAGCTCTAAAATTTTTATTTGTCACAGACATAAATGTTCTTAACAATTTTTGTGAAGAAAGTTTATTGAAAAGAGGTCTGGAAAAATTTATAGAAAATCGGAAAGACAAGAAGGTCGGGTGAACAGTAAATCCAGCAGACTGAATTCGGTCCAAAAATGGACTTACGAATGACCCTAAATGATCTCCAAAGATTCCAAATTTAATATATGTCAAACTTCAAGATATTATGAACACCTTTCGTGAAGAACACTTCCTCAAATTCTGCCCACATAAGTCACAACAAAAATAGTAAAATCCAGCGGCGCAGAGGTAGCCGCGTAAACACGACTCGGGTTAGTCCTCTAATCAATCCGGACTTTGTCCCGTGTCAACACACCTCGGGACCTTTCTCACGACTCGGGTCAACACCCCACAAGTCCTTTCTCACAACTTGGGTTAACACCCTACAGGTTGGCAGCCTTTCGATCATTCCGGGCTTGTTCAAGCGAATGCACATGTCACATAATTCAATAAATTCTCACGTCATTCACATAATCAAACCACACCATAATATACTCAGTTGCCACTCATTCCAATCAATCCATATGAGTACCAAATTCGTTCCTTAAAGCATCACTAGTTCGCCTCTTTGTACAACTAACATTCTAACACATTTCAAGGGCCCCATTTCTAAGTCATAAACTCACTATAATAGCTCACAATTCCAGCATTGAAGCCGGCCACATTCCGCCCACAAACCAACACGAGTCGACCACTCTTGAGCATAGGAATTCACTCACAAATGCTGCAACAATTCAGCCACACACTCACCCACCCTTTCATCACATTTGACTCACATTTCAAGCCATAAACCAACCAACATTAGTCCATCGAAATTGCAATCGAACCAGCCATGCACAATCACCATTTAACCCCTAAAATCACCACAATTTAGTCGAAGAACTAGCCACAACGATCCTCCAATCGGGCCTTAACTTAGCCAACAAACTGGCACTAAACAAACCCTAAACAAGTTTGTATAATACTCAAAGTACTAAGTAGAGTTTAGGGAGTCACTTATTTAAATTTAACTCGGGAAAAACTGGCAAGGGGCCAAAATGGCCCGGGAGAATGAGTAACTCGGCGAGGTGAGGGGTGCGACTGCACAAAGGTCGCAAAGTGCTCAACCATGATTGGGACGCTTCTACACTGGCCATTACCTGCTTGGGCACTCGGCCTAGCTGGTAGTCAAGCGATTTGGCTACAGCCTGGGTTGCTTGGTCAAGGCTGACAGCGGCTGGGCTCGGGCAACGAGCTCGACCACGGCCGGGCACTCAGTTGGGTAGTTGGCCGAGCTGGCTGACGAGCTGGTCAGCATGGAGGCGACGAAGAGTGACGGCGGCGAAGACGACAGCGGTGGCGAGCAACAGCGATTGACTCCGCCACAGAAGCGGTGACGAGCTTATCGAGATGCAGGCGAGCCGCTCGGGAGTAGGGGGTGGTGAAGAGAAAGGCAACCGTGACTGCCACTAGAGCAGCAGGGGCGATGGCGGCTTGGGGGGAAGTTGGGTGATGGTGGCGATCCGAGGGAGAGCAATAGTGCGCAGCCGGGCACGTCGAAATGGCGGGATGGCTCGGCCCCGCAAGCCTGCCCCATGGCGGGCGCTGGTAGGCGCGGCCGGACGGCGACGGTGGATAGATGGCCGGCGACGGTTGGACATGACGAGCATTAGTCAGCAGAGGGGAGCAGGAGCAGGCGGGGCGGAAGAGACGAAGAAGAAAGAAGAAAAAAAGAAAGGAAAAGAAAAAGGAGGAGAGAGAGAGTTGCATGGGGAAGCGGGGGTGGACGTGAGCGTGAGAGGGTGAAGTGATCGGAGAGAGAGAGAGAGAGAGAGAGAGAGAGAGAGAGAGAGAGAGAGAGAGAGAGAGAGAGAGAGGGACAAAATTCAACGCACTCAAGTGCGATCCGACAGCCCACGTTCGAACTCGAAATCAATCCGATGGTCCACAAAAATCCTAATTTTTAAATTAGGAAAAAGGGCCAAAAGATAATAAATAAAACACACTACGCGAGAGGTCTACTAGTCCAAATTCACACCCGGTCCAAACTTCCCTTTTCACTAATCCTGGGCAATATCGACGCTGGCCACAATAATATTGATACCGTCCAATTAAATTCTTCACAAAACTCTGAGAAATTTGACATCAAAGTTTGGGCTCTAAATAATGACCAAATTCGATCGAGTGTGATTTTAGCGAAATCTCTAATTTAAAATTAACCCAAGAGTGATCAGTTCTGGACGAGATTTTACTATAGGCACACTGACAAAGTACATGTTTTATAAATCCTAAAAATGAGCCGAAATTCGAAATGTCACAACACTTCCTCATATTTGAATCTTAAACAAGCATAAAATCTAAAAATCTCAACGTTCTTAAGATGTTGAACCCAATGCTTGAACTTCCTCTTTATATGCCAATAGCTCTCGTGATCAACATTGTGGGAGTGTAAGTCAAATTCATCCTGCACATGGATAAAAGACAAGTTAAACATTCCAAATGAAGCACAATTTAGTTTTCACGCCCATCCCTTGTCAAATAAGATGTCTAGCCTACACTAATCAAATTAGAGGAAATCATAAACAACGAAAACCAAAATTTCAATACTCGAGTTCATGGAATGCAAGCTCAATCTTCTCACTGTCGCCATTATAGTAACATTCCGAAAGAAATGAAAATAAAATCAAGAATTCATGAGACTGTTGTGAAACTTCCAGAGTATAATAGAGGGAGCATTTGAAACACAGGCTACGACAGGCGTGAAACTTCCAGAGCTTTCTACTAGTTTCACTTATAAATGGACTCAAGGAGACAAAGGGAGGGAGAGACTTTGGATGGTACATTCGAGTTAATCCTTTGAAATATTCCCAAACTGTCAATTAAAGTTAAGGGAATATACCGAGACACAATGAAGTGGCTTAAAAAGTATGACCAGCTTCTCCAAATTTGGTACAGTTGCTAGCATATTTGCTATTGCATGAAAGCTAAATTGGGGGATGGACATGTGTAGCATGAGAGACTTGCAATTTGACCACGAAAATTGCACGTCTTCTACCTTCAGAAGCCCCATAACCTAATCACGTCAAAAAGTAAAGTCAGATAGCCAAAACAGTAAGTACATCACAAACCAATACGTTTTTTTCTCATGCAAAATTCCATCAATATAACCGCTAAAGATCCACAAGCTTTAGCAGAACAATGTTCACTAAACTAAGTGAAAAACTATAAGGAAAAGATAATGTCCATCCGGAAGAAAGATGATTATGCTCACCCAAACGCACTGAGCACCAAGTTGAATTCGAGTAGCATTCTGCAGCTTGCAAAGTCTTTCCTTCAAGGAGCAATCTACTTCGGATGAATCGAAATCTAATTTGGCTTCAACTAATGAAGATGCTTCAAGAATTCTTATTATCTCATAAAAATATCCCCTCACACGCAATGACAGCAAACGATTAGTCCAAATTTCCAAAGGGGGAGCAAAAGTCTGCAAAGGGATTTCCAAGTTAATTTCTTCAATCACCAACTCTTTCAGACTTCTTGAATGAATTCCTTCTAGACCCCAGCATCTTTTCAAATCCAAGTACTCAAGAACAGGGCTGCCCATAAAAATGTTTCAAAGCACATCATCACTCACGTTCAAGTTTTGAATGGACAAGGACTTAAGCGAACTCCAGTTAATACTTTCGCTGGATGAGAAATGACAGCCGCTCAAACACAGCTTAGTCAACGAAGAGCAATTATAAAGCAATGGAGACAATTTGTAATACTACCATCAATTCAAGTTGAGAAGAAGTTCTTCAACTTGATGATCATTCGCAAAG
Organism: Syzygium grande; assembly: GCA_024733475.1. Classification (NCBI taxonomy): domain Eukaryota; kingdom Viridiplantae; phylum Streptophyta; class Magnoliopsida; order Myrtales; family Myrtaceae; genus Syzygium; species Syzygium grande. The sequence continues at coordinate 20,077,695 of JAMXDD010000001.1, forward strand.
CGAACCCATGAATCAATCTTAGAGGGGTAGAAGGAATTTGATATGATATCAAGGTGGAACTTTTTCACCTTATGCGACCCATATAGCGTCAAAACCTTGTCCACAAACGAATCATCACAAGAAGAGATGGCGAACTTGAGATCCAAAACAGTGGTCCAAACATACTGCTACCTTTTCGATAAAATACAAGTTTTGACGACGTCTCTCATGAGCAAATAGGAGAAGATATGATGAATTAGGCAATCGGGCAAGAGACTGATGTAATCCTCAGAATCTTTTCTGCCAATGTTCGGCGCCGAAGTACTTGCCACGGCTTATGAAAGGAATCTAGGGTTTTTTGTTTTCTCTGTTTGATGAAGCATAAACTTTTGCACCATCACCTTCCTTAGGTTGCGGATTAGGATGGAGAGTTACCCAAAATTCAACTCCCTTAAAAATCCCCCGCCGATATTACTTTTGTCGTATTTGTGTTTTTTTTTTGGTAAAGATTTTCGTCGAATTTGTTTTTTTTTTTTGGTAAAGGTAAATATGTATATTACTTTTCATTAAACCAATACAACCTAAAGCCAAAACCAGCCTCTGACCCAATTAGGACATGAAGATGTCCAGATGAGGTTAAAGGTGGTTTCGCAAGGACTATACAATAAGACAGAAGCTAGAGTATACAGATCGAAGAGACCATAACAGCTAAAGCCCAGGCATCCGGTTCGCTTCAAAGATTGAGGCCGGAATGTCCCATTTCCTCTGTAGAGCACGATTCCTGGGAGTATCCTGAACTCTCCCAAAGGATATGGCCTTGTCTTTGACGACTTTGAGAAGATGCTTACGCATACCCGGGATGTATACGCTTTTGTTCCTGAATAATGCATTGTTTCTCTCTGTCCAGATAAGATGGACTAGCGCGCCAAGGGAAAACCGGGAGAGGCGGTGCGCAAAGGAGTCTCCACCACAGAACTTCATTGCCCATAAAATAAAGTTTTGCCAAGGTTGATTACGCCATGGAAGGTTGCACTTTGTCGCCCAGAAGGATGCCAGTCTACTTGTAGAGGGGCACTCAAAGAAGAGGTGGTTGACCGAGTCCGGTCTAGAACCACAGAAGACACATAAAGCAGTGTCAATTCTTCTATTTTGTAGGAGGAATACCTGGGTAGGCAGCCGGTTGAGTGAAATAATCCATAAGAGGAAGGCATGTCTGGGAGCAATATGGTGGTCCCAGATAAATGAGTGCCAAGTAACTGGATTTCCTTTTCTTCTGATATGGTTCCAGGCAGACATTACCAAGAAGGATCCCAAGGGATGTGGAGTCCATACTAGCCTATCCGGGGCATCATCATCAAGGACGGGCGGGGGATCAGGCCAGCTCAATATAGTGCCAAGTGTATTGGAGTCCTGCCATGTACCATCATAGAATTCCCGAACCGTTGTATCACGGGGGATCCGCGATTGATTCGTCGAATTTGTTGATAGGTGTACATTTTGAAAAAAAAAACAAAATGATATCACCAAATGATTGCTCAGTGAGTAGTAATAATCACTTAATCTATTTGGCATTTGTCAAACTATTTCATATATAATCAACTCGAAACTATTTCAAGAGATGCTTTACCATGCCGTTTCATATACCAAGTGGGTAATAAATGCCTCATCGAGCTTTCTACAACAACTATGCTTTAAACAGTATAAGATCTATATCGCATTTGTCAAACTATTTCATACATAATCAAATCGCACACTATTTCAAGAGACGCTTTACCGTGCCATTTCATATAACCAAGAGGGCATTTTTGCTTGGTTGAGTTTTATAAAACAAATATGCTTTAAATACAAAATTTTCTTTTTACATAAATATCAAATCGTGTGATACCTTTTTCATAACTTACAACTAATATAATTCCAATCATTTTCAAGAGGTGAGTTTACAAATCTTAGAAGTGATAAGCACAACTCACCGCTGACCAAAAGCCAATTAGAAGTTACATCACCCATAAAACTTCGAAATCCTATCAAAGAAATATTAACCGAATATCAACTTATGTGGCAACTACCATCAACTAAGACTCTACACGGCAACGCAATTTTTAGGGTCAAAACATCAACTATAGGTCAATACAAATATGGGTCAACACTAAGGCCACACAAGCATGATACTTGACTTAGAGAACAGAGTAGCAAGCACATCTTGCGCGGCAATTCTTGGAATGTCATATCTCTCTCTCTCACAAGCTTTGTCAAATGAGCTTACTTAAAAAAACAAGAGCTTTTTCGAAGTACTAAAAAACTCAAAACTCCTCCGACCCAAAAGTTGACCAGCAATTGACAAAATTTGGCACAGAACATTGCCGGTCGCAATTAATGTGCATCAGCTTCCCAATACGTTGAAAAATCAGTATATCAAAAACGAGAAGTTTCAATCGTGTTCCGTAAAATCCTCAATGTCACCAGAGATGTGAGGGACCTAATTATCACCGTTGGATAGCTTAGACTAAGCCACAACGTCATTGACAAAGTCAACACGGTTGAGCTTCCAAATTTAGACTCTTAAGGAAAAACTAACTCGTAAGAGGAAATGATAGCAGCAAACTCTTACTAATGACTTGCATTTCCCCGCATCAATCAACGTCTTCAACCGCTGATCATCGATTTGTCCTCTCTTCTCTCTCTTCTCTCGCTGCTTCTTTTCTTCATTCTTTTTACGTTTCCTTCAGCTGCACCAAGGAAAGAGAAGCTCATTTTTTTTCTATTTTATTCAACTATATGGGTTGAGATGGGCCTTCGATAGCCCAACAAACTCTCTTACTTTAAACTTCAGTCTCTGGGTCTCCAATTTTACAATGAGCGAAAAAAACCCTGTCCTCGCTTATGATCAGAATAGTTACTCTGCAGATGTCTAGATTACTTTTCAGTGCTAATGCTAACATTGAGATAAAAGAGCAAAGATCGGAGTTTGTTGGAAATGATAATATTAATAACCCAGGGAAGTATTTGGGGCTGCCAACAGTTTGGGGTGATCTAAAACAGAAGCATTCGTGTTGTAAAGAGTAGGGTGGTTAAGTAGCTCCAAGGTTGGATGCAATTCACGAACACCACCAAGCCGCACACTAAATTGGATATCTCGTTGTCACGCCGCTAATGCACATATCAACAAGCTTGGATTTGTTCCCTCCTACTTATCAACCGGCGAAGACATATAAAACTACCCTTAGAGAGTATAGATATTCGTCAAAAAGACAAAAAAACCAAACTTGGGTCGGTCAACGAAGTCCACCGGAGTAGAATTAGGAAACAAAATCCAACTGGACTTTCTTTCTTTCTGTTTTCTATTTGCATGGCCGATAACTCTTGTCAATAATCTGATATCAGGACAAAATAAGAAAATCCTTCTCCAACTCGAAATATTCAAACGTCCACAAATAACAATAAATCTCAAGTCGGATTACATTAACAAGCTCAAACTCGAAAAATATTTCAACAATCTCCACATAGTTTTAACGTTTAAGTCAAGTCACAATAACTTTAATCGAATTCGAACTTCGCTGCTATTCTTCCACAGCCCACGTGGGCTCAATTGCCACATACATCTTTTAAGTCGAAGTCACGCTGGAACCTCGCTATAATTGTGGACCTCATTAGAACACCAACTTCATTTGCGCCTTTAATTGCTCTACAAGGATTTTTCAACACAATCTTCTCAACTACATAGCTAAACCACCATTGCATCCATATTGTTAAGAGATCGAACACATATCTTGTCAAATTCAATAGCTATAGCAACTATTGGCTCTATAGGCTTCACCTCGCTATAAGCACCATTTATGTTGATTATTTAGCTAGTACGCAATACCTTAAGAGTTTCTGGTTGTAACTTCACTTCGAGCTAAACACCATCTAGATTCATATAAGCACAATCATAAGCACTCTTCACCAGAAATACTAGAGACTCGTCATATGTAACTCCTCTGTTGATAATAGGAGAATTTAATTCTGAGTACCACAGTCAATAACCCAAGCATTTTCATGTCCTCCTATAAAACTTACCATCACTCACATGAACATAACACATATAACCCAATATTGTAAGAACGTAATAATTAATAATGTTACTAGACCACACTTCTTTGGAAGTTCGACATTCAATTGTAGTCGATGGGAATCTATTAACTAGGATGGCAAATCCATGTGCTAATTGGTTAGCATTGTAGGTGAGCTTAAGTGTTATATTTCGTCGGTCTGCTTATAATGTGTGTGTCCAAAGGACACTATTTGCTCTAATAAGAGGTGTGTCTGAGAGACACCTTTTGAAGAGGTGCGAGGAGAATTTCTTAATGGAAGTTAAGACAACTTCTTCGGTAGATGAACAATATACAAGAGAAATTCAGAACTCTCTCTCGACGCATTAGTATTCCGCATCTACTTTGAGAAGACAATCAGCATTAATGCTACGGAATAATAATACTTTCCTTGTAATTGTATTCGGACCAACGTGTAGTAGATTCGTTCATCGTTTGCTGGTGATTCAACATACGATCCTAGAAATTTTGTTTAGAGTGCATCAAACAGGTTAGTCAATTCTTCCTACATACACTTCCAACATTAGTATCAGAGCCTCGGTTATGATCTCTGCCTTGTTTTCCCATTGATTTTTTCCGCTTGCTGTTTGATATGGAGATTATGATGATGAACTTCATACTGTCTGCATATTGATTGCTCGGGAATTGCAAAATGAATCGACGAACACGAATTGAAATGAAGAACCGGTTTGAACATAACGGGCGACCATTCTGTTTGGATGATTTTCGAAAACTTTTTTTATAAAGAAAATAATTTTTTATTATATAAAATTGAAGAACTCGTCAAGACAAGCAGAACGGTGGGTCAAATGCCAAAGGAAATCACCGGACATGCCGCCACGCGTGGCCAAAAGTTGCGACACATAGGAGCCACGCGCCCAAGGCGCTGGCACTGCCAGCACGTGAATGGCACGCGCACGTTGACCAAATGGTGCGTGCTAACGTCGTCGATGACGTCAGCAAAACTGTCGGTAACGACACGCTGACGTCATTGATGACGTCATCCAACCGACGACCAACCAGACCGGCGACCTGACCCGATTGAAGATCTAACCCGACCGGAGACCCGTCCCGACTTGGAGACCCAATCCGGACGGTGACCCGACCCAACGACTCGACCCGTGACCGATCAACGGTCAACCGATTGGACCGATCAACGGTCGAACCGGTTGGACCTGTTGGACTAGTCAATGGTCAAACCGATTGGACTAGCTTTAGAAGCTCGAATTGGGCAGGTGCGTGAGCCACACGCGCCACGCACTAGGCAGCGCATATGGGCGCGTGGAAGCTCAGATCGGGCTGTGGTTGGTGTCGTTGTGTCCGTATTGATATTCTCTACATTGTGGTATATTTATTTTATACGTTTGAAGCTTTTAAATGTATTAAAATGCATATGAAACCCTAAATACATGTATATTTTGGTGTATTATTGCATTTTACTTGTATTTTCTTATGGTTTGGAAATACAGAAGCTGGCTAACATATAAATGACCACATAAATATTATGTAGAGCATGGTTCATTGATGGCATATTTATATGGTTTGACGTGCTTGCAATTTCCTAATTTTGAGCATATTAAAATAATGGCTAGAGATCCTTACGTCATGAATTCCATTGTTAATTATATTTGTTGCATGAATGTTCTATTTGTTGATTTACATCATGCCATGCTATATGATTGCTAGAAAGAATGTGATCATTGTTTTAAATATTTTTGTGAATTATCTAATCTAGTGGGAGTTCGTAGGTTGGTAGAATTAGAAGAAATTCTCACATAGAACTTAAAATTTGCACAAATTAAATAAGTTAATGATAGTAGAACAATCGTATGCCGAAACTGATTGGGAACATCGTGAACTTTCGTTTTGGTGTCTTTTTGTTGAATTATCATTAATTTAATTTGTCTTTGCTGCAAATTAAAATATGTGTGTTTATGTAGAAAATGTGCTAGTATTGATTCTGTGTTTATTATGTCAATGTGTGATAGATAGTGATTATGGATTTGGCATCCAAGACTATTGTGGCTGACCATCAATAAGGGTGAGAAGCTAAACGGTGACAATCATGATATATGGCACCAAAAAGTTCAATATATCCTGAAGGAACAAGAGGTTTTGGAAACTCTCAAGCACACCATGGATGAACCCGAGCATGGAACTTCTGCTCAACAGAAAAGAAATCAAGAAGCTTTTCAAGCTTGGAAAACGAAAAATAGCATTGCTCACATTACGTTGCTGAGTTGTATGCAAGATGATTTCATGTGTGAGTTTGAAAGTTATGACAAAGCTCAAGCAATGTGGGTTGCCCTGAAAGATAAGTTTTGGGGTACGTTTGCCACTAAGTTGAGGAGGCTCACCATCAAATGTAATACATACTGGAAGTGCTCAAATCTATCAATGAGGCAGCATCTTCGGGAGATATCAAATATGATAGGTCTGAAGTCGGCAGGTCATACCTTAACTGACGAACAGCAAGTTCAGGCTGTTATAAGGTCTCTTCCTGACAGCTGGGAACATATGAAAATTAATATGACGCACAATAAGAATATCGTCACTTTATTGTGCGTCATTTGGAATTAGAAGATGAGCGCCTAAAGGCTGCAAAATCCTCTACCCATGCTTATGTTGCTGAATCAGGTTCGGGCAAAGTTTCGAACTTTAAGCGCAAGAGGAACCATAAATTTAACAATAAAGGAAAAGAGACTGATCAAGCATTCAAGAGAGCCAAGACCTTCTGACGTAAAAAGCACGGCGGGAAGAAGGACAAGGCTCAGATGATGCGCTACAATTGTGACAAACTGGGCCACTTCGCTAGTGAATGCACTAAGCCGAAAAAAGTACCACATTACTCCATCACTTTGAGTAATGCTTTTGTTTCTAGCACTGTAATGCTTGCTAAATCTCATCCAATATGCATTGTAGACTCAGAAACAACAGACCACGTAGCTAGAGACTGAGGAGCATTTGTAGAGTATCGTTGAATACAACCCAGAAGAAGATAGATATATATTGGAAATAACTCAAAAGTTGAAGTGAAAAATATCAGCATATGTAAATTAACTTTTTGTGATAGTCCGAAACCTATTCCTACATGATGTCCTCTATGCTCCAGATATTTAGCGAAACTTGATCTCTATAGTTGTTCTTCTTAGCTTAGGTTATGTTTTTAATTTTCATGGTGATTGTGTTGACATTTTGTTTAGAACAGTTTATTACGGTTCTGGTTATGTATTGAATGGTTTTATGGTATTAAACATTGATTATGATGTGTACAAAGTTAATGTTGATGATTGTTTTTATTTAATTGCATCTTCTAGTAATGTGGAGATTGATGCAAGTACTTGGCATGCTAGATTGGGTCATATTAGGTTACAAAGAACAAAATGATTAGCAAGAGAAGGCCTTATGGGGTCACTCGCTAATATTGAACTATCCGTATGTGAACATTGTCTAGCGGGAAAAATAACTAGAAAACTATTTGGTAAAAGAACTAGAGCTGAACTTCTATTGTAACTTATACATTCTAACATTTGTGGTCCTTTAAATGTGAGGGCGAGGCATGAAGCCTCATATTTCATCACTTTTATAGATGACTTCACGCGTTTCGGTTATGTTTTTCTGATCTCCCATAAGTCCGAAGCATTGGATTGCTTTAGGCGGTTTATAGCTTTGGTAGATAATCAGTTAAATAAAATAATAAAGGCATTGAGAACCGATCGCGGACGTGAGTATCTATCTAAGCAATTCAAGGCTCCTTGTGATGAAAAGGGAATTGTAAGGCAATTGACTATTTCTGGTACTCCGCAATAAAATGGGGTTGTAGAAACAAGGAATAGAACCCTTTTGGAAATGGTTAGGTCTATGATGGCACAAACAAATCTCCCTATCTTATATTGGGGAAATGTGTTATTGATTGCTATCTATATACTTAATCATGTGCCCTTTAAGTCAATTGCTTCCACCCCCTATGAATTGTGGATTGGTAGGAAACTAGACTTAAGTAATCTATGACCTTGGGGATGTGCAACATATGTTCACGATTCTTCTTATAAATATGACAAATTAGGCCCTAGAGAGAAGAAGTGTATCTTTATTAGATACTCTGAATACTCCATAGAGTACATGTTCATAGGTGAACAAGCTAATGAAGTGTGACTGAAATGGAGTCACGAGATGTCATGTTCTTGGAGAACGATTTTCCTAGTAAAGGTAAGATCGATAAGGACTTCCAATTACATGAGATGGAAGATCCCAATAATACACCCACTAATATTATCGAAGGAAATATAAATTTACCTTAACATATAAGACCTAGTGGGAGTATAATGTCGCCTGGTGATCTGAATTCTTAAGAAGTTCAGTTAAGTAAAAGTAATCGCAAAAGTATTTCCTGTCGTTGATTTGAGATTGAAGGGGAAGTATTTATGATTGCTCCACAAGACGATGCAGAGCCTAAAACAGTTCAAGAGGCTCTCTCATCTCCGGACAAGGAAGAATGGAGAAAAGCTTTGGAAGACGAAATTGAGTCTATGAGGACAAACCACGTCTGGGACTTGGTTGATATGCCACCCAATCACAAGGCTATTGGAAACAAATGGATTTTCAAGATTAAGCGAAGGGTGGATGGATCCATTGAAAAGTATAAGGCTCGTCTTGTGGCAAAATGCTATACTCAACAAGAGGGTGTAGACTATGAGGAAACTTTTTCACTAGTTGTAAGGTTTGCCTCCATACACCTTATCCTAGTTATTGTTGCATATTTGGACCTAGAATTACATCAAATGGATGTAAAGACAACATTTCTCAATAGAGAACTAGATGAAGAAATCTATATGAAACAACCGATAGGTTTCATTGCTGAAGATCAAGAGCGTAAAGTTCGCAAATTTCATCACTCAATTTATGGCTTTAAGCAATCGTTTAGACAGTGGTATTTTCGTTTCCATCAAGCCATAATTTCTTTTGGGTTTACAATGATTGAAGAAGATCACTGTGTGTATATTAAACGGTCCAAGGATAAATTTATGATTTTATCTTTTTATGTGGATGATATTCTGTTGATTGGGAATGACAATGGTTTGGTTATAACCATAAAAGAATGGTTGTCTTCTAATTTTGAAATAAAGGACATGGGGGAAGCTGCGTATATATTGAGAGTTAAGATTGAAAGAGATCGATCAAAGAAACTGCTTGCTATGTCACAAGAGTCTTATATAATGAAGATTCTTGAACGCTTCAATATGCAGCATTGTAATCCCATTGATACCCCTATAATGCTTTACGAAGGTCTGAGTACTAAGATGTGTCCTAACACTCTAGAAGAAAAGAAAGAAATGGTAACTGTTCCTTATGCTAGTACTGTCGGAAGCTTGATGTATGCTATGATGTGTACTTCACCCGACATATGTCATGCTGTAGGGTTAGTGAGCCAATATCAATCAAATCCTGGTCCAACACACTGGAAAGCAGTTAAGAGGATCCTGAGATACTTGAAAGGTACTATGGACTATCGACTTTGCTATCAAGGGAGTGATCTACGCTTATTAGGATACTTTAATGCTGATTGGGGAGGAGACCTAGATGAGCGTAAATCGACGTCTGGATATGCGTTCTTGCTTAATGATGGAGCAATTTCTTAGAATAGCAAGAAACTGACATGCATAGCTTTATCTACGATGGAGGCAGAATTTATTGCATGTTTGCTGCAGTGCAAGAAGCAATATGGCCAAAACGTTTCTTGGAAAATTTAGCTATTGTCACCGATGTCCCAAGACCAGTGATAGTATATTGCGATAGTCAAGCAGCTATTGCCTATGTGAAAGATCCCAAGTACCATGGTAGGATGAAGTACATTGACATAAAGAAAAACTTCATCAGAGATATAATAGCGCGGAAGGAAGTAGTCCCGCAATATATTTCAACCAACAGGATGGTTGCTGATCCATTTACGAATGTTGATCCAAGAGACGTGTTCTTGACTCACAGGATGTCTCTAGGATTACGTAGATTGTGATTATGATATGTAATATTGTTGAGGATCATTGGATTATGTGTGTATATGTATTGTACTTGTTTCTTAATGAATTGATGTTCTATCAATTAGTAAAATGTTATGAGACTAGCATAAACACACATATATTGTTGAAAGGTATATCACCAGGCAATGATTGGCTTACTCACACGAGCAATCACCTCACACGCTATATTAAGCGGGTTGAAATGAGACGATATGTACTATAAATGCTAGAAGAGCAGTTTAGTACATAAACGATTTAATGTCGCCTTGATTGGAATCAAGATCAAGTCTGTTATTCGTATGTGATAAGACCGAACATGATAGTCCCATAATCATGTATGCCTAAAGGTAGCCGAATGCGAGTACTAAATTGGGCGCTGTGGAAAGCGAGCTGATATAGCGCTCGGGCTAAACATGAGTATGTGAGAAACATGTGACTATGTTTAGGCTAAGATTCGTGTAGTGGATATGATTAATAAATGACATATGCTCTTATAGAAAGAGAAATCCACTAAAGCATGTAATTTATACTACATGTGCTTTGTTTGACCAATAAGGGAGATGAGTACAATTATCCCTATTTATTCATCATGTGAGTCCTTAAGGTAATTTATAATTTACCTTACTTTGTGCCCTATGTTACTTATGACTATGTTCTCAAAATAGAAGATCAATGTTGCTACTTTAGCATGTTATCGGTGGCCATGAATAGATATGGCTTTATGGGATGTGTCTAGAAAAGCAGTTGTTCCGAAATGGAGAGAGACATGAGTGCGAAGGAAGACTATTGTTATTTTACATCCATCACATGTGTTTACTAGTCAATCAATTATTTCAACTTCAATGGCTTTCGGAAATAACTGTAAATACATGGTGTTTTTTTTAGAAAAGTCAAGTACAGCCTTTAAGAGATAGGTATACTTGGACTGATGTAACAAAATATGTTTGAGGCACTGTGAGACATCAATTATTTATTTATTTTTGGGGTTGTAGCCATTATGTTGTCCTTAAAGGTGCATAATTAAAGCTCCCAAGTGCAGGTGTACTCACTGGTCGCACAGTTTTCTTGTCAGTATGAATTGTTTTTAAGGTAAATGAATGTTGGATGCCTTATGTTCTTGATAGAGCATTATCAAGCCCATCATGTGCAAGTGGAAGATGTTATATTTCGTCGGTTTGCCCATGATGTGTGTGTCCAAGGGACACCATTTGCTCTAACAAGGGTGTGTCTGAGAGACACCTTTTGAAGAGGTGCAAGGAGAGTTTCTTAATAGAAGTTAAGATAACTTTTTCGGTAGATGAACAATATACAAGAGAAATTTAGAACTCTCTCTCGATGCATTAGTATTCCGTATCTACTTTGAGAAGACAATCGGCATTAACGCTGTGGAACAAAAATACTTTTCTTGTGATTGTATTCGGACCAACGTGTGGTAGATTCGTTCATCGTTTGCTGGTGATTCAACATACGATCCTGGAAATTTTGTTTGGAGTGCATCAAATAGGTTAGTCGATTCTCCCTACACACGCTTTCAACGTTAAGAAATTGTCATTCTTTAAAGAATTTGCTGATTTTAGATGTAATTCATCCACCGTGATGTACTTTAATGTACGATGTATCCTTGTGGCCAAAAATAAAAAAAAAACCAGGCCTTGAGGAAAAAGAAAAGGCCTTTTAGAGGTGGTGGCGCCCCATGTTTGCGGTGAGGGTCAACAACCCTTGCCACGATCACGGCAAGGGCCAATGTATCATTAAATACGTGTCTCATTAAATATAAGTTGTGTTGAAGCTTAAATGTGAATTAATGTCCCTAATCATTGAAAATTTTAAGAACTTGTTGAGTTTATAATCTTTCAAGCGCTCTAATCTCTGTTTTAAAATAGACTCAATATTTTCTACCTAATTTGATCCTCGTGCTATAATTTTTACGTTTACTCTATGCTATTAGATAGGCAAAGTTTTCTGGATTTCTTCTAATTTTTTGGATGTAAAAAAAAAGATGAATTAAAACCACTCAGATGTTAACATGACAAGATATGATCTCCATAAGTAAACAAGATGGCATATCATTTATTCACGAAAAAGGTTCGTAAACTATTCGAAACAAATACAATCCTAGAGCATGCTTTAAAGCACCGAAAAACATACATGAGACATTATTAGAAACAGATACGCTAGCTGATTTTGTGGCGGACAATGTTCCTATTCCCATCAGGTATTTTCTTGGCCAATGCGCAAACATTTTGTTGTGATATTCCACTGCTTTTCGAGCCCTTCTTCCAGATGATTAAGTATAATCGTAGCATGCTTGGAAGCTCTGTGAAGACTTTGAAGTCGTTGGGCCACTTCAAGCAGACTATGTGAATCAACTACCTCGCGCTTAGACTTAACTTTGATGACCATAATTTCCAGAATAGAAGAATGTCCAAGCAGAAACTTTACCAGCACGAGCACTTCCTCATATTTAATTCTTAAACATGCATAAAATCCAAAAATCTCAACATTCTTGAGATGCCGAGCCCACCTCTTGAACTTCTTCTTTATATGCCAATAGCTCTAATGATCAACATTGCGAGAGTTTAAGTCAGATTCACACTGCAAAAGGATAAACAATAGTGAACGTTCCAACAAAAAAACATGATTTAGTTTTCACGCTATAATGTTTCAATCACCTGAAAGAATAACGATTCTTCGTCAAATCAGATGTCTAGCCTACAATGACGAGTTTAGAGGAAATCATAAACAAGGGAAACCAAAATTTGGGCACTAGAGTTAATGAATGTATGCGCAAACTTTTCATTGTCGCCATCACAGTGGCCTTCACAAAAAAGAGAAAAAAAGAAGAAGAATTCATGAGACTATAGTGAAACATCCATAGCATTATAGATGGAGCATTTGAAACATAGGTTGCGACCGTCATGAAACAAACAGATCATCATGCTAGTGTCATTAGTTCATGGACTCAGCAAGACAAAGGAAGGGAGAGTCTTTGGTACGATCCAATTAATTCTTAAAGTATCTAAACCTGTGGATTCGAGTTTAAGGAGTAAACCCAGAGGTCGGCCCAATCAGATGGCTCAAAAATTATAACAAGCTTCTCCAAATTTGGTGTAGTTGCTAGTATGCATGCTATAGCAGGAAAGCTGAATTGATAGAAGGGAATGTGTAGCGTTGGAGACTTGCAATTCGGCAACGACACCAGCATGTCTTCTACCTTTAGAGGCCACATAACCTAACCACATCAGAAAGGTAAAGTCAGATTAACAAAAAACAGATATCAGAGGGTCACATCATTCTATTTGTTACGTTAACAATAACTTGGAATGATAGAACATAGACTAAACTTCTCTTAAGCACATCACATACCAATAACTTTTTTCTCATAGACAATTCCATCAATATAATCCCAAAACATCCATAAACTTTGGCAGAATAATGTTCACTATCCTAAGTGAAAAACAACATGAAAAAAGATGATGTCCATTAGGAAGCAAGATGATTTTGCTCACCCGAAGGCACCAAGCGCCCAAAAGAATTTGAGTAGGACCGTCGAAATCTAATTCTGCATACTAAGGATGGTGCTTCAATAATTCTTTTCATCTCATGAAAATGATCCCCTCTGACATGCAATGACAACAAACGAGGAGTCCAGATCTCCATAGGGGATTCCACAATAAGAGCATCGATTACCAACTCTCTCGAGCTTCTCGAATGAATTGTTTTTACACCCTGGCAACTTATCAAATTTAAGTATTCAAGAACAGGGCTGCCCATCAAAATCTTCCGAAGCACAACATCACTCACGTTTTGAATGGACAAGGACTTAAGCGAACTCCAATGAACAATTTCGCTAGATGAGAAACAACAGCCTCTTAAGCATAGCTTAGTCAACGAAGAGCAATTATATAGCAATGGAGATAATGTGTAATGCTCCCAATAAATATTCACGTGAGAAGAAGGTCTAGATGATCAATCGCAAAGTGAACCCACAAATCAATGGTAGAGTGGCAGAATTCCTGCTTTGATCTGATATCAAGGTGGAACTTTTTCACCTTAGACCACATATAGTGCGTCAAAACCCTGTCCACAAATGAATAATCGTTAAAGGAATCGTACCTGAGATCTGAAATAGGGGTCCAAACAGAGCGCCACCTTATCGACAAAACACAAGTTTTGATAACTTCCCTTGTGGGCAAAAAGGAGAAGATGTGGTGGATTAGACAATCGGGCAAGAGACTGATGCAATCCTCATAATCATTGCGGGCCAGCGTCGAAGTATCTGCCATGGCTAATTGAATGAATTCTAGGGTCTCTTTACTTCTCTATTCAGTGAAGCACAGGCTTGTGCATGGTCACCCTCTCTTTGTTGGGTTATGGCTCATGTCACGTCCCAAACCCTAACGAGCTCGCGACACCACCCAATGGTCAATCATTGCATGCGACGTCCTAGGCACGTCGCCGACCCAACCCAAACATCAGAGATTAGGCATGCGCGGAAACAAATAGAACAACCCAGACTATTAATAATGACAATGGCGTAACAATAACACAAACCAATAATAGACTAATAATAGAAGACCGTCACTTACAACGTTCAGTCGTACAAGTCAGGCATTAGGTTTCTAGGGTTAGACCCACCATGATGAACAAAAAGGGGTAGGTGGGAGGGTAGGCTAGCAAGCTGCACAAAAAGAAGGTTTTACCAAAAAGGGCTTCTAAGCCCGACACCTAGACGCCTCTACGGTGCCCAATCTGGATCGAATCCTGAGGACTCAGACTCCGTATCAGCTTCGATCTCAACCGGCTCATCTTCGGACTCCAGCTCCATGGGCTTTCCATCGGACTCAGACCCGGAGGGTTCGACTATAGGCTCCGGCTCCAGGTCAGATTCCATCGGCTCTGGCTCCGATTTAGGGCTTTCGGGGACGAACTCCGAATCAATAACTTCACCATCGGGAGGAACAACTTCCATTGGGTCCCAGTCCCCTAATCCCGGCACTAAACCCCCTCGGGGAACGTCAAACCCTTGTATCAGCCCTATCAATTCCCTGTCATTCTCTCAATATAGCCAAGCCAAAAACGTCATGGGCTTCCAATTCACGGTGCCCACATTTACATACACTACGCTAGCATGCCTATAGTACACCAAGTTCTCCTCCACTTGATACTCCGTCACCATGTGATCGATATGCTCGGGTATCCCAAAATACCGAGGCGACATAATTAAGGACGGGGATCTGAAATGGATATATAATAACTGTGAAAACGAGTCTCAATAAGTAACTCCCTCTACCCCACGTAGGCCAATGCGTAGCCAGACAAGTTGTATATACAACCTACCCCATAGCATATAAAATTCGCATCATTGTACTTACCTCATCATCAAGCCCATGCCAACTCTGCACGTTAGTCACAATGTGATAATGCAATAATAGTAATTCAATAACATATCATAATTGCTCAAACACCAACCATACTTGCACTCAATCAATCCAATTAACTCAACCACACATCCAACTAGCTAATTCAATTACATGCTCAACCAGTCAATTCAATCACATTCAAATCACATGCATGGCCGAATATCTTTCTCACGACTCGCGCCACTATGCCTCAAGTCCATTCTCACTGCCCACGCTACTGCGCCTCAGGCCCATTTGGCACACCTGCCATTCATGCTTTCGTACGAACCGCCATCAACACGTCCCAAGTCCGTAGCCCTCTGATCAATTCGGGCTCAATTTCCAATGACCGACGTAAATACGTCCCGGTCCAGCACACCTTTAACGGGCCACTATCAACATGTCTCAAGCCCACATCCATTTAGCACACCGGCTATTCATGCCTTCACACGGATCGTAATCAACACGTCCCAAGTCCGACTTTCCATTTGGCACACTAGCCATTCAAGCCTTCACACGGATCGCCGTCAACACGTCCCAAGTCCGTAGCCCTCCGATCAATCCAGGTTCAATTCGACAAGCATGCATACGCCATTCAATTCAATCAATTTCATGCCAATTGCATCAAACGATCCATATTTACAATTCGCCACATCAATCCACACACCCGACGTTCAAGTCGGCCACGTATGATCACCTAAATCATGCATATTAATTTATCCAATCCAATTAGCCCAATTATATCATAACATAATTAAATTAAATCACGCTCTAACCGTTTTAACCTGAGACAAGTCTATAAAATACCCAAAGTACTAAATAGAGTTTAGAAAGTCACTTACCAAGTTTTGGTCCGGAGAAAATCGGCTCGGGCCTAAAATGGCCCGGATGAACAATTCTAGAGTAGGCATGGGCGAGGGCGTGACGGGCACGCTGACCGGCCAACACAAGCACGGTGGCCGGATGAAATGCCTGGTGCATGGGCGTGGTGGCTGTGTGGCGTGCCCGGGGTGCACGTCCGAGCGGGACGGGCGACGTGCTCAGGCGACGGGCTGGCTGAACGGGCAACGTGCCAGGTGCACGGGCGAGTGGCCAAACGGGACGGGCCAAGGGCCGAGCAGCGGGCGAGTGGCCTGGTCGCGAGGGTGACGGGCCCGACCCACGGCCTGGGCAGTCTGGCCACGGCTAGGCGAGTTAGCCTAGGGCAGCAACAACGCGGCTGGAGGCAACAAAGGCGACGGCCGGGTACCTGGGTGGTGAGAGAGATGATGAGATTGGGGCTATGGGGTTGGGTGGCGTTGGTTGGTTGGCAAAGACGGGTATGGCGACGGGTGGATGGCGAAGAAGAGTTAGCGGGGAGTGGTGCTTCCGGATGTGGGCGATTTTACAAGCGGGAGCAAAGAAATGGTGGAAAGCTAAGGGGAAAACTAGATTTTACCGGACGTGGCGGCCGGGGCGCATCGGATGGCGCGATGGTGATGCGCACTCCGGTGGTGAAAGGAGTCACCGGATGACTTGGGAGGATGCCCGGAGAAGTCGAGAAGGGAGGCAGGGGCCCGCACGCTTCTGAAAGTGGTGAAGGAGGCAACTTGGGCAGCGGAGACCGGGGCGGGCGAGACGACAAAGACAAGGAGGATGAAGGGTGGCGGGAAAGGGTGGCTGCGCAGGTGAGCGCCATAGAAGGGAACTCGACAAAAGCCAAGAAAAAAGGAAGAAAGAAGAAGAAGAGAGAGAGAGGAAGAAGAGAAAAAAGGAGGAGAGAGGGAGGCTGGGGTAGGTCTGCATGGGCATGGGGTGAGGGGACATCTGCGTAGGCGCAACATGCGCGGTAGAGGGAAGGAAAAGAGAGAGAGAGAAAGAAAGAGAAAGAGAAGGAGGGAGAGAGAGGGAGAGAGGGGGGGCCAGATACAATGAGGAGGAAGGACGTGCGCGGCAGAGAAGAGAGGAGAGAGAGAAGAGAGAGAAGGGAAGAGATGTATTTAAATGATGGGGAGGGGCGGCAGGAGAGGAGGAGAGAGAGAGAGAAGAAGACAAAAAGCTAATTTTTGTCCTCGAGCGCGATCCAACGGTCCGATTTCAAATTTGGAAACGATCTAACAGTCCATGAAAATCCCAATACTACATTAGGACAAAGGCCAGACACACACTAAATAAAATACACTAAAAGGAAGGTCTACTAGTCGAAATCCGGACTCGGTCCAAAATTTCACTTTCTCACTATTCCTAGTAAGATTGACGCTGGCCACAATTATATCGATACTGTCCAATTTATTTCGTCTCAAAACTCCCGAAAATCGACTGCCAAGTTCGGGGTTTAAATAACTGCTAAATTTGATTGAGTGCGATTCTAGCAAAATCTCTATTTTAAAAATAAAAACCCAAGAGTGATCAGTTCCCGGGTGAGATTCTATTATAAGCGCATTGACGAATTACACGTTTTATAAATCCCAAAAGTGGGTCGAAATTCAAAATGTCACAGCTCAGATTGTTGCCACGTTGCTGATGAAGTTCAAAATTTGATACTATGCTTAATGCCGAAATTCTTTTATCCTTCCAAATCCCCATAAAAGGAAAAAAAAAATTTTGATGCATCTAACACTGGCCTAAAGTGGTGTAAGCAACAAATCAGATTATTTGCTAAATATGCACCCAATCACCAACATATAATGATTTGAACCTGCTCCAATTTAATAAATTGACATGATCATTTGGGTAATTGCCAAACAAAGTCCTAAAAATATTATAGAGATGCCAATTTAATCATAAACCTTTTAATTTTGCCAATTTACAACCTAACCATTTTGAAAATTTGCCAATGTAATCCTTCCTACTAATTTTGGCTGGAAAGCAGTAATTTAAGCCATCCTATGTGGCCTAACTGAGATGGCCATCATTGCTGTGGACAATTTTTGTAATTTTTAAAAAAAAATTCCAAAAATTTTCCCTCGTTTTCCTTTTTATACTTATTTGTAATGTCCCTCCACCGGTTACTAGCCATAGGTGGGCTAAGACCGATGAGAGCCTGGACGCCCATGTTGTCCTTTGGCGAGGCTAATGCTTGCTAAAGGCTAGTGAAGGTCTGGTGAGTCCTCACTAGATCAGGCAAGGCCAGACGTAGGCAAGGGCAACCCTTGCTTATGGTTGACAACCTCCGCTAGCCATCGTTGAAGCCTGGCAACCAGCAAAGGGAAATAAGGAAAAAAATTAAAAATTAAAAAAAATTAAATAAATTGTCCATGTCTATGTCGGTTATGCCACATAGTGTTAGCATTTATTGGATTGTTACCTTAGGGATTTTTGAAAAAAATTGGTTGGAAGTACTATATTAGCAAATCGTCAAAAAGTTTATGACTAAATTAGCCAAATAAAAAGGTTTAAGAGTGAATTGGCATTTGTACAACATGTAACTTAAGACTTGTTTCATAAGTTTTGCTAAACTTGCTTGATGATATTTATATTTGAGTAGTTTCCTTCAATTTAATAGTTTCCTGTTTTAGGTTTTCATTACATATGAATATATTAGTATTTACAACATAAAACTTAGCACTCTTCTTTATGACTACTTTTATCGCAACTTATACATTATTCGGGACTCCTATCTCAAAGGCTCATTGTTTATCGTAAATTTGTTATTTGATTGGTTGGAAAAATTACAAAAAAATAAAATAAAATCTTTTTGGTATGTCACAAATGAGTCCAACCAATCCCTGTTGCTTGCTCAGTTGTTTCCAAATCATTTCACATGTTTCCCAAGCAATCCTTCTTGTTCACTTTCATGCCTCCGTATCACTTTGCGTGTTGGGCATTTATTGGAGTAAAATTCAGATTTATTTCAAAATGTATTACACTACAGGATTAATTTCATTTAAACTTAAGTCTTATTTCATTTTTCTTGGTCATGATTATTTAGACTAAGGGTTCCAATTATTGGCAGTGTCTAGTGTGCGTATATTTTTACCCCATACTTACTGGAGTCCTGTCTCGGGGCCTAATAACTAGGCCTTCTTTAATTTTTACTCGATACGGCTCAGGTCTTTATATTTAAGTAATGATTGCTTTATCATTGCTTTATTTATTTTTCTGATTTGGGTTGGTTATCTTCATTATTTATGCACCTCTACATGATCACTGGTAGTGGCTTAGGTTAATAAAATGGACAAGATTGCATAAATCACCTCTTTGAAACAAGACGGATTTAAATGCCGAAAGGGTACTAATTAGACAATTAGTGGAACCAAGTTCTCCTATTCAGAAATTGAGCCCCTTCATTATATTTAAGTGAACGATTTTGTTTTTATTTTACCGATGATGGAAGATTTCTTCAAAGGACCAACAACACAAATGTTGGCCCAAGCCCATGCAAGTTTAACTGCTGGTCTTGTCTCCTTCCTTCAGCCCCACGATAAACATCGCCCCAAATTATCTTATTTATTTTTTTAAATGGCCTCTAAACTTTAACCCAATGTACAATATAATCCATGAATTTATAATTTGTTCAATGTGGTCCTTGAACTTTAGCCGAATGTGCAATATGATCTCTAAACTTTTAATTTGTTCAATTTGGTCCCTAAATTTTTTGTACATATTCAGCTTGGTCCCTGAACTATATAAAAATGTTCAATATAATTCTTTCATTAATTCGAATTCAGGAATAACATTGAACATTTTTATGTAGTTCGAAGACTATATTAAATATGAATCAAAAGTCCATGAATCACAATAAACAAATTAAAAGTTCAAGGACCACATTGCACATTGAATTATAGTTCAGAGACCATACCACATTGAACAAATTATAAGTTTAGGAACTACATTGTACATCGAGCCAAAGTCCTAGGAAAATTTGTGTCATTTTCCTGTTTTCAATCATGTAATCTGGCCGATTAAAAACTCAAAATTAATAAGATTATTTACCTATTCATATAAGTAAATACTAATGAAGTGGTCTGTGGTTTTGGAGAAAATTTCTTTCAACATGACGTATACAAGAATTTATAGGAAACCGGACCCGCTCCTAAACAAGAGGGAAGACGCGAAAACTTTTAGGGACGGTCAATCAAGATTGTCGATAAAATTATACTCTGGCAATGGCCCGTAAGACCTTCCCTAGTGATGCCTTGCTTGGAGTCTAGCGTCCTGTTGATGATGTGGTTTTGGGGTTGCATTTTAGACACACCTCCCAGTGTGCTCAGCCTTACCCCGCCTTTGCTCCTCTAAAGCAGCTTCAAGATAAATTAAAATAAATAAGAGAAAGAAATTCATTGCATCGACAGAATGAGCTCAAAATCCTACGGTAGATTGTATAATCAAATACAAGTATACATCCATCCAACAATTGCCTATATATCTAAGTTTATCTAAAAATAAAAGTTGGTGAATGATATATTAATAAGTTCAAGTTTATTGGTATGTGGAATATGTGGCAAAACAATTTCAAGCATCTTGCCGCTTGACATTTATACATAGAAAGCAAGTGAAGTGTCACATGGCAAGCATATGAACCATTTTCTTAGTTGCGACTTACACTATTTACTAGTTACATGGCCCACATTTTGAGTGGGCATATGTGGATACGTGAATTTTACATGTCATACATAAACTGATACTTTTACAAATAACTTATACATAGGTAGAAGGACAAAAAAAAGTCATAAACTTATTGCATTTATACTAATTTAGTCATAAACCCTTTGATATAGTGTTAATTCAGTCATTTCAGCTAATTTTGACTGGATATTACTAACGTGGCACTGCTAGTGTTAACGAGATGAACTTGTGATAAGCTACTAAAACCGTGAAGGAGATGGAATTCTTACCAATTGAATAAGTATCCGCCGGCTGTAGTCTACTCCACCATCTATTATACATGTTTGAGTTCAGAAGAAATTCAAGTTTAAGATCTAAAGTTAACGCAGAGGTTAGGGTTCCTAGTCACATCGCTTTGGAACTAGTTGGGGTGGGTCTTATAGTTAATAGTTTTAGATGGTGAAGTATTTCAACTTTTAGAATCGCAATCCTCACAAAAATATAAATTCATGTATGCAAAATGATGTGATAAATATGCATGAGTCCTTGTAGGGTGTGCTCAGCATGCACGGTTGAGTAAATTTGTTCAATGATGCATGATCACAATTTGAAAATGACATAGCCCTGTTGTTATTCGACTTATTTGGATTGGTTATCATAGTATATATACGAAGAATGTCCACGCGTGCAGTAGCAATTGAGGAAGCAAATAAATGTTCAGACTAATATTACTTAGGCAAACACGCAGAAATTCCAAGCTGATCCCAGTCTCATGTTGCTCTTCTTTTGGGCACCACCAGCAAGGGCACATACTTCTTCGTGGTCACGCCCATCCTATCTCTCATATCGATCATCTTCGGATCAATGCGGCAATCGAACTCCCAATTGAACTCATGAAACGGCGTGCCCAAAGCCAGATGAAGCACGCGATGTGCCAACGGCACGCCAGCACACATCCTTCGACCTGCTCCGAATGGAATGAACTCGTAGTGTTGACCCTTATAATCCAACTTTGACCCGATGAACCTCTCAGGCTTAAAAGCCATAGGATCTTCCCAGAAATCCGGGTCTCTACCGATCGCCCCAGCGTTCACAAAGACCTGCGTGTTCTCGGGTATGTCATAGCCCATGAAGATGGTGTCGCGAGCGACCCTCCGAGGCACGAGGCAGGGGATTGGCGGGTGGAGCCTGAAGGTTTCCTTCACAACCGCTTGCAGGTATGGGAGCTGGTCTATATCGGTTCCAGGACCTTTCGGATCGACCTGACGACCCGGGACAGCTCGGCTTGGACCTTGACCGTGGATTCCGGGTTCAGTAGTTCTGTCAGTGCCCACTCGATGGTGCTGCTTGTTGTTTCCGTACGGGCCAAGAATAATTCCTGTGATGTCAAGAGGTATGTGAGAGCAAGGATGGCAAAATTTCATGAAATGGAGCCATATCCATAAGTTTCTCTCGGGTAAGGCAATGATTTCTGCATTGTCGAATTACAAAGTCCCATCGAGCGTAGTCCATTCGAGTCCTTTCTGTGTTTCATCACCATCATTTATAGACTTCACAAAAAGATAACATCATCCACGTTGTTCACATAAGTTCAGACTAGATATGATTTCTTCTATTGAATATCAAATAAAGGAAATTGAAAATAAATGGATAGGATACCTAAGTGGGAGAGAGTGGTGTTTTGATGGATAATTATACAAAAAGTCCTAAATCTATTACGACGGTCAATTCAGTTTTGAACCTTTTAATTGTATTAATTTAGTTTTAAATCTTTTAACGATTTGTCAATTTAGTCTTTCCGATCAATTTTGATTAGAAATCGATAAGGTGGATGCCAACATTCCTATGTGGTACGGCTGGCGTCAAGGTAGACAATTTTTGCAATTTATTTAATTTATCTAATCTTCTGAATTTTATATTAATTATATTTTTTCTTTTCTTTTCTTTCTTCTTTTTTTGTTTTTTAGCTGTAGCCCCGGCAGGGGTGAGGGCGGCAAAGCCCTTGCTGGGCTTCGGCCAGTGGCCATGGTCTGACAGTAAAAAAAAGAGAGAGAGAGAAACGAAAGAAAAGAAAAGAAAAAAAATCAGATAAAAGTTAAATAAAACAACCCATACACACACATGTCAACCGTTCTGATCCTTCAAGAACGAAAGCAGACAGAAAGTTCCATAAACATAAGGACAATCCATGACTCTTGACAAGCTTCTTGATTTATTATGGTATTAGTGAAACTTACGGCTTGACCAATTCAGCGTTGGAGTTCAAGCACTGCACAAAAAGCCTCTGTTGCTATCGTTTCAGAAAAAGAGTTAATTACGCAAATATATAGTATGGTGATGGATATGTTTCGTGTAAGAAGACAAGCCATTCAACACATGAACCAAAGGATCAATCCACTACGCATTCGATTTGGACATGGTGATCCTAAGGAGCTAGAAATTTAAAGTTAGTTATCGTACCAGTATGAATGTGTTGATTTGCTTCTCAGAAAGCTAGGCGGGCTCGTCCTTCCTGTTTCCTTTGAACTCAAGCAACCCGTCCAGAATATCCCTCCGATCATTTTCCCCCCAATCTTATTCTCCTCGATCGTCTCCCTCACTAATTCCGAAGCGATGCCCATGGCCGTCCCCATATCCTGATCCATCTTCCTCCTCAGCCCTTGCGGGTCCAACCACCGCAGCCACGGGAACAGGTCCACGATGCACCCCACCCACTCCATCAATCCTGTCATCGCCACAAAGAACTCCGATCCAACCTTTGAGTCCGGATCGAACAAGTCTGGGGACAGCATGAGATTTCCTAGTAAATTGAAATTCATGTGGAACACGAAGCGCGCTAGATGAATACCTTCTCCAAGTCAGACCTTGTCAGTGGATTCCGACTCTCCAATCCAAGTCAGCATGTTTTCAACACATTTTCTCCGGATTGGAGCCGTTTCGTTGAGCCGCTTGGCGACTAGCATGTCCACAGTCAGCAACCACCTCAACACCCGCCAACACGTGCCGTATGGGGGCTAGGGCAATGGAATCTTCGTGGTAGTCCCGACATCACATGAGATCGATGATGGTTTGGTCAGCGAAATTGAGGTCTTGGTTCTTGAAGAACTCGGCCGCAACTCTGCTTGAGAGAATCACCATGGTATCTATGGAGCCTAGGCTAAGCCAAACTATCGGGCTGTATTTCTCGTGGAGGCAGACTAGGGTTCGATGCGGCATCCTACCAAGACTGAACTTGTTGCCAAATATTGGCCATCCGGAGGGTCCCGGAGGAAGCACCCGTGACCTGGACTTTTTCCGGCGAAGGGAAACAAATAAAGTGGTGGACACAAAGAGGATGCAGATCAGTATGAAAAATGAATCGGTCAGTTCGGTCATGGCTTCGATCAGTACAGGGACTTCACCGATGAGCTTGTTCCTGGTGAACTTGAACAATATAAGTAGCAAAGTGAACTGAAAGCTGGAAGTCGTAGTCGCGTGAAATGCATGCTTTACATTATTTAAGTCAGGGATGGAGTGCAGTCATCTGTATACTGCGGTTTGTGGGCTACCATGCGAATAAAGAGGAATATAATGCAAGAAGAATCGAAAAATAATGAAATTGTGTTTCACTCTGGACTACGGTTCGAGATACGACCCTGATGATCCGTCCATTGATTGGGATGGTAAGAGGCTGCAAGATTCTTGGGGAGCACCATTTTTTCAACTTGTCATGTTCAGCAGGAGCGTTGAAAGAGTAGGAAGGATACATTTACGAATCACTTAGGGCCGGCCCTCCTCAGGCTTGGAAGCAGGTGGGAGCTGGAAGCAACATCTTGGTAAGCCGCGGGATCGAAACTGAGTCGAGCTATTTGGGCTCGGCGGGATTATTTTTTGAGATGAAGTCTTTTGATATCGAGTCTAGCCCAAGCTCGAGTTACTCAATTTGAACTAGGCTTATCGGGATTGCCGTTTTGGGGCTTAATAACAAGGCTTTGCCCGACTCGTGTCGGGTTACTTTATTGCACTGTATCTTTTACTCGTTCTTGATCACTTTTGTTGACGGATTTGTAGTGATTGCTTTTATATCTTTTTTTTGTGTTGTGATTCATTCTCATAGTTGAGTGGTTAGGTTTCATTTTAGAAGTTGATTAGCGCACCCAATCATTGAAAATTTTGAGATTTCATTGAGTTTATAATTTTTCAAGCACCTTCATCTTTTATCTTTGTTTTTCAATGGACTCAAATTTGCCCTACCTCTCTTATCGCTGTGTTATAATTTTCGTCCTCATGCTATTAGAACAGCAAAGTTCTTAGGTTTTCCCCTAATTTTAGGAGGTCAAAATTTTAGGAAAAAAAAGGTTAATTATAGTCACCCACGTTTTTTTTTTGGGATGGTCAAAAGTCAACCGGATGTTTGCATGACAAGAAATGCTATCAATAAGTAAACAAGATGGCAAATGTGCTCTTTAAGTAAAAAAAAGGTCAGAGTTTTAAGACACTGAAAAACTTATACGAGACATTATCGGTAACTAATCAAGCTAGATGATGTTGTGGCTAACAGTTTCCAATCAGGCATCTTGATGGCCGATGCACAAACCTTTTGCTGATGCTCTAACTCTTTTCTTCGGCCGCTGTCTATGCCCTTCTTCCAGATAATTGAGTATTACCTCATGCCATTTCAAACAATTTGCTTGAATCAACTACCTCATGCCTAGTCTTAACTTTGATGACCATATTTTCCAGCACACATATATGTTGTTGACACCTAAATTTTGATTACCCATTTAGCAAATTATTGCACAGAAATTAGGGGTTAAATTTTTAACCCCTAAACAACAATATTTTTATAAAATTGTATGGCATCTAAACATTAGGTGGATTTGCATTAACAGGGTTTATTATGACAAATGTTGCTTTTTTTATTATTAAAAAAATAAAAAAAAATCTTTGACTTGGTCCGACTGAGACCGGCTCGACCAGGCCGAAAGAAGGCTCGACCAACTTTTTGCCCCCCACTGATCAGCTTCAACAACAAAGAAAGAAGTCCTTGTGGTTTTAGTTCCGACAATAGGATCGGTGACGAACCCTCCCTTAGCTTCATTGACCTCCCTAGTGAAATCTGAGTTGACATTTGAAGGGATAATGTCATCATCTTTGTGACGCCCCCTACCTTGGGGCCATTAACGCGACGTCCCGTTCATTATTATCTTTCTTTACACACGCGCGGAAGCATACTCGGGACGATCACGACAAAAAGCACAACCAGCGGGATATAAGACAAAAAGCATCATAAGCAAACCTTATGTTTATAATTCATACAAACATGTTTTAACAAGCCCTTCGGGCCATGGCAAACAATACATATTTTCATAGCCATTTACAACAAACATGTGGCTTGGGTGTCTTAAGCCCACTACTTCGAGTTCACGGTTCCTCGCTTTTCCCCGAACTCCAACACGGCTCGAACTTCTCCTGTCGCTGCCGTCCATTCGACCATCCCATGGACCTGAGGGTGGGAAAATGGGGGGGTGAGTCGGGGAGACCCAGTAAGTAAACCTACTAATATCAAGCGAGGACGAGGGGATCGCCGTTAGCACAAGCCGGCCCTTACCGCACCCGCATCAATGGCAGATCAATAGCAAAGTTCAGCAAGAGAACATCAAGCACGGCTACATCGTGCACACGTTACAAACCACGGCTCGGTTCTATCTCAAAACAACATCAAACACGAAATATGATCAAATCGAGAAATGAACCAACCACAATCAACCAAACGACCGAGAAATGGTCCAAGCAAACCGTGTCACAACGCATCACAACTTCCTTTCCCCGATATTAGCAAGTGTACTTACACAACAGCAAACAAAACCAGAGAACGGGGTTCGAGACAAGGTGAGCTCAGGATATTCCGAGCTTGAACACGAACACTCGGGCCTCGGACGTGACTTTCTCACTTGATCGAACCACGAGAGAGACACGGACTAATTGGTAAGCTTTTTCACTCTTTCTTTCTTTCTATTTCTCTCTTGGTTTTCTCTCGGCAACTCATGGTGTCGGCCCTTTCTTTTCTTTCCCTTGGCTTTCTCTCTCTTAGTTTTCTCTCTCTCTTTCTCTCTCTCTCTCTCTCCCTCACGGCTACTCTCTCTCTCTCTCTCTCTCCCTTGGCCGAATGGCCTTTTTCTATTTATAGGGAGAGGAAACTTGGGGGCTAAGTTTGGATGACATAAGCGCTTATGTCATCGCGGCGCGTGAGGTCATCGCGCGTGTCATTGGGGCGCGTGAGGTAAGCGCTTACCTCACATGGCTATCATGAATGGCCATCAAAGTCAAGCATCATAATGGCCCATTAAATGCTTGTGGAAAAGAAGACCAAGTAATAAATGCAAGCCATTAATTAAGCTTCTTGAGCAAGCTTCCTCCTTGGCCACTCATTTCAAATTTCGTTTTCCCCTGGTCCGACCTCCGAAAAATGCATGAAATATCTCATTTGAAAGCTCAGAACACGTAGTTTAAATCACTAGAAGACACCAAGTCCAAATTCCAACGTTTTCATATAGAAAATGCTAAATCTTTGAAATCTGGCAAAACCGAACAGTTTTGCACTATTCACGAAATCGGACTTAAAATCATAGTAAATGAACTCCGAAAATTCTCAATTTCGGCTATGTCATAAACAAGACCTTAATAAACATTTTTTATGAAGAACACAAAATCTAATTCTCTCTGTAAATACCATTTTCTGTCACTCAAAGACAGACTAAAAACAGTTCACTGGAACAACATTTTTGTTTCTCAAAATAAGCTCTGTCCAGCATCCAAATCATCTCAGAAAATTCTCAAATTTACACACGTTATAGAAAAGGAAGTCTTCAACAACTTTCATGAAGAAAACATTTCCAAACTCGGCCCAGAAAAGCCTGTAGAAAATCAAGACGGTGTAAACATCATCGAAATACCCATTCCGGGCAGTTTCGCACAGTCCGAAAATTAGGCCATCGTACCACTCATCTCAATTCCAAAAATTCTGAAATTAAATCATGTAAAACTTCAAAATGTTTGGAACAACTTTCCAGAAGACAGCATTTGGAAATTCGGATCACACAAGTCTCCCCAAAAATAACAAAACAAAAGGGTATAAATGATCCGAAAACTCGATTTTCCAAAACAAGAGAAAACCATTTTATTCTGACTGGAAAACCGTCAAACTTAAACCATAGCCATTTCCCAGGGACTGAAATTGAGGATACTACCATTTACCTGCGGCTTCCCAGGCCCAAAAATCGGGATGTGACAATCTTTCCTGGATGTGACAATCTTTCCTTTCAAACTTCTTGAACTATTTATATAAATGAGATTCAGTGTCGATACGCTGTTGACTAAAACTCTATACACTAGTCAGGCCGTTGATCTTAGCGATATCTTTAGGGCTTTGACATGCGTGGAATTATGGGTTGGGAGCTTTTGGAACTCTATTATCTCTTCGTCAGTAGATTGGAATTCAGTGCTCTCTCCTTGATAAATGATTGAATCTTCATCCTCTACAATTCTCATCAATGCAATTTCAATCCGAATGGCAACCTGGCTTGGACTATGTATGAATTTGCGGGAGATAGTGATTTTGAAATTGTTGCTGGCTTAAGCTTGGATTTCTTAGTTTCTAGAGGCTTTGACTTCTTTTCCTCTGTGATAACATATCATCCTAAAATCTTTTAGGATAATTTCCTCTATTTGAATTTAAAATTCTTTCCTCAATTTGAGGATACTTTCCTTGATTTAAGGAATCAATTTTGCCCTCATCATGTAACTATGTATCTATTTAAACGTATTCTATGTACATCAATAGAAGAACAAGGAAAATCAAAAAAATTCAAAACTTCTTTTACTTTCTTTATGGTATCAGAGCATTCAACGTAATAGTATTATTTTTTATCCTGCTTCTTCTTCTTCATGGCTGCCTCCAACAATTTTGAAGCTACTAGTGCTATCAATATCCTAGTTCAGTCCCCATCTATTGTGATTTCAAACATTTCTAGCCTTGTCCCAATCAAAATGAATGCCTCCAATTATCTCTTTTGGAAATCCTTGTTCATGTCTATTTTGCATAGTCATCGCCTAATGCAACATGTTGATGGCTCTATTTTTCCACCTTCATTTGATGATCCCACGTACCCAATTTGGTTTGAAAAAGATCAGCTGCTGTTATCATGGATCAATGCCACATTAAGCAACTCTACTCTTCCATATATCATCGGACTTGCAACTTTGCTCTTCCATATAGCATAGGATCAAGCAAGCATGGGATCAATAAAAAATATGCCTCTACAGCACTTGTCCATGTGATATCCCTCAAATGGTTGCTTACTCGACTCAAGAAGGGCACTCAATCTCCAGCAATTTAATGTCATTTCTGACCAGTTGGCAACCTGTGGCTCTCCCCTAAGCAAGGATGATTTGCTTATTCACATCCTTGATGGGCTGCCAACATCACATTGACAATTATGTTCCTCGGTTCATATTCGCACTAGGACATCGACCCTATCTATTGAAGAACTTCATACATTTTTAATCTGTGAGGTTCTTTCTTTAACTAAAAATACATCGCTTGTGGTTTCAGCTCAATCTATTGCATTATGGCTCCCAAACCTTTCAAGCCCAACAACTCTCGTCAATTCTCTCGGGGCCACGGCCATGTACCATCTCGTGGAACATTTCCTCCATGCCAATAGTCCTCCACCTCCTCTGGATCGGTGCAACAACAACCATCACCCCAAGATCAACAAAAACTCAAAATTTGGATGTTTGTTCACAATGTTAGATTTACAATCGTATGGCTTATATTATCATTAACTATTATCACCGAATGGACTACACCTATCAAGGCCGCCATCCACCAGAAAAACTTGTAGCAATGGTTGCCACTGCCTCAACCCCACCCAACACTTGGTACACCGACACCGGAGCCACTCATCATCTCATCCCAGAACTCGAAAATCTCCAAATTTCAACTGCTTATGATGGTAATGACATTGTTGAGATAGGTAATAGCCACGGTATGCCCATTGTACATGTTGGTTCCACTACCTTTTCATCCTCTTCATCACCTCTTCACCTCAAATTTATATTTTATTGTCCCACAGCTTCACATAATTTACTTTATGTTTACCAATTTTCCAAAGATAACAATTGTCCATTTAACTCCGATGCCTCTAATTTTTGTATTAAGGACAAAGTCAAGGGGAGGATACTATATAAAGGGCCAGTTGAGAACAGCTTATACCCACTTCGCACTCCACCATCATCCACCACCCCAAAAGCTCATTAGAGTTCATCCATCACCACGAACCAATGGCATGCTTGTCTCGACCATCCCTCTCTTGACATTCAACAAGCCATTTTCTCAGTCACTTCTATTTCTAATAAATCGAGATCTCACATTTGCTCTTCATGTCAGCTAACGAAAAGTCACAAGCTTCCTTTTTCCAAGTCTTATTCTACCTCTAGTCATCCTCTAGAATTATTACATTGTGATATATGGGGCCCTACTCCCACATTATCTTTTTCTAATTATTTCTATTATGTTTTCTTTTTTAATGATTTTTTCAAATATTCATGGTTATTTCCTATGAGATTAAAATCCGACTTTTTATGACATCATTGTTAGTTTTAAAAGGTAAGTTGAAAATCTTTTGTGTCACACCATTACCACATTTCGCTTGGACGGTAGTGGTGAATTCACAAGTAATACCTTCAACAATTTTCTTCAATCATATGGCATTACACATGAATATTTTGCCCCCACACCCCAGAACAAAATAGTGTTGTGGAGTGCAAACACAACCACATCATTGAAACTATCTTAGCTATGATGGCCCATGCTCATATGCTTTCTAAATTTTGGTTGGAAGCCTTCACCATAGTCATTTATTTGATTAACTGCATGCCCATACTTCAACATCACACTTGCTCTCCATATCAAGTTTTATTTCACACCCCTCCTGATTATTCACACTTACGAACCTTTGGTTCTCTTTGCTTCCTATGGCTCCGACCTTACAAGGCTAACAAATTGAAACTTCGATCAACCCCCTACTATTTTATAGGTTATAGCCCCAATCATAAAGGGTATCGTTGTATGGATCTCTCATCTGGTTGAGTATATATTTCTTGTCATGTGGTCTTTGATGAAACTAAGTTTCCTTACTCCGATATCACTCCCACTCATTCTTCACATCTTTCACCTCATAGTCTCGATTTTTTTGGAGTCATTCAAACTAAGCAAGCTCATTGTGATCCCTCCACCACTTTACAGGTCATTCTCACATTCAACAACACCTCCCTGGTGCCTTCTTTATCAACTACCAAACCTATCGTGCAAACCTCTGGCCAACCCCTTCCTCCACTTATTAATAATCAACATGTCCCTTCTTCTTCCACTCACCCAATGCAAACAAGATCTAAGTTTGGTATTACTAAACTAAAGGCCTTTTCCCATACCCTTCACCCATTTCCGATTGCAATTACCGCCATCCATATCTCCGAACCAGCATATTACTCCCAAGAGGTTAAGGAACCTCAATGGCATCATGCCATGAATCAAGAATTTACCTCTCTTCAACAGTAACAAACATGGTGTTTGGTCCCTTATGATCCTACTATGAATGTAGTGGGCTACAAATGGGTGTTTCGAGTTAAACGATATCTGGATGGTTTATTAGTCGCTACAAGGCTCGCCTTGTTGCTAAAGGTTTCCATCAACAATAGGGTGTTAACTTTATTGAGACCTTTAGTCATGTGGTGAAACCTACCACCATTCAAATTATTTGATCTCTTGCGGTCTCTCACAATTGGCCACTTCGACAATTGGATGTCGAATGTGCATTTTTACATGGTGATTTGCAGGAAACATTGTTCATGGTGATTTGCATGAAAGAGTTTCATGTCCCAACCTCTAGGCAATGTTGATTCGGGCAAACCTAATCATATCTGTTATATGAAGAAATCCATCTATGGCCTCCGTCAAGCCCCTCGAGCCTAGTGTAAAAAGTTAATTCAAAACTTCACGATTTTGGATTCACTGTCTCCAACTCCGATCCATCATTATTCATCTTCCACCAAGGGCATATAACCGTATATCTCCTCTTGTATGTTGATGATAACATACTCACTGGCAATAAAACTTCAATGTTGCAGCAGTTGATCTCACATCTTGGCCATCATTTTCGTATGAAGGACCTCGGACCTTTTTCTCATTTTCTTGGTGTTCAAATAATATGTAATTCGGAAGGCATACAACTTAATCAGTCGAAGTATATTATGGATGTTCTAAAGTGTGCAAATATGGACGGATGAAAACTAGTCCCAACTGCTACCGTGCCTCAAAAACTTGGCCACAGTGCTGGCCCTCCACTATCGAATCCCATTCTATCGGAGTCTTGTTAGAGTGCTGCAATATGTTATTTTGACGCATCCTGACTTTTCCTTTGCTGTCAATCAAGTTTGCCAATTCCTAAAGTCTCCCATTGAGGATCATCTTGTGGTGGTCAAACGAATTTTGTGTTATTTGAAAGGCACAATCACTTACAATCTTCACTTTCATCCAAGCCAACACCAACTCAATGCTTATTACGACGCCGACTGGGCAGGTTGCCCCATTGATGGACGCTCTATTGGTGGGTTCTATGTTTTCTTCAGTTCTAACCCCATTTCAAGGAGTGCAAAGAAACAAGCCACGGTGGCACCTTCTTCATTTGAAGCTTAGTATCGATGTCTAGCTCACACTACAGCTAAATTAGTTTGGCTATGTTCCTTGTTACGCGAATTGCATTGCCCACTCCTTACGTCACCTACCATCTAGTGTGATAATGTTTTTGCAATCTCTTGCCTACAATCCAGTTTTCCATTTAAGAACGAAACATGTCGCTATCAATTTTCATTATGTCATGGAACTAGTTGGGCGTAAGATTCTCATTGTTCAGTTCATCTCTAGCAAAAATCAAATTGCAGATTTGTTCACAAAAGGTCTAAGTTTTAATTGCATTAGATTTTTGTAGAGCAAGCTTCACCTTCAAGCAACCGTGCTCAGCTTGAGGGGAGAATAAGATATCGTCCCAAAATCTTTTAGGATAATTTCCTCAATTTGAATTTAAAATTCTTTTCTCAATTTGAGGATAATTTCCTTGATTTAAGGAATCAATTTTGTCATCACCATGTAACTATGTATCTATTTAAATGTATTATGTACATCAATGGAAGAACAAGGAAAATCTTAATATTCAAAGCTTCTTGTACTTTCTTTACTTTGCTTGTTTGAACTAATTCTTCAGGTTTTCTTTTCCACACTAGATTTTTAGCTTTAAACTTCTTTGGCTTGCAGGTTGCCAAGAGAGCTAGACTAACCTGGCTAATATGAATATGATTAAATCGTTGTTTTAGTTCAAATATCTTATTCCTTCTTTGCATTGTCCTCTTCTAAGTCCTCGACAAGTAGCCTTCAGGTCCTTGCACTTTGCCAGCTTCGAACCATGGTCCCTCTATAGGGTCACGAGGTACTTTCAAAGTTTGTCAATGAGAAGGTGTCGACCAATCAGCATCTTCAGGAAGTAAGTCATCAAACTCCTCACCCCATCTTGTAGGAATAGTATCTTGGGCATAAGGTCTAGCAGTCGCGTGACCGACATAATAATCAAACTTGCCACTTAGCTCTCTTAATGTTCCAATAGTGGGGTTCCCTTACTTGTACCAATGCTTGGATGACTTCTTATTCATCAATTTCCTTTTGGGAAAGACAATTCAATCAAGGACTTTCGGGCGAATCGTCTGACTAGCACACTTGGTATTGTCGATGTAACTCGAACGATGATTATAGTCTTGACCTTGACCTGGAAATTGTCCTTGTCATCCCTTTTCTTTAGGTCGGATGTAAAAACTTGACCCATCTCTTGTCTTTATCGAGCACATAAATTCAATTGTTGTGGCTTTTTCCCTTTGAATTTGATAGATACCATTCTAGTTATTTAAGGAAAAGGATCGGCATCTATCTCCATGGCAGCTTTCCCTTTTGTTGTTGGCAAACTTGATTTTACCTTGCTAATTGCCACCTAAATATTTTTCTTGAAAATAGTATAATCAACAGTGTTATTTATGGCTCCATGAGTGGCGCCATTTGCAATAAATTTTATACGCCAATCTTCCTTGCTTGTTGGCTTTCAGTCAATTTTATCAAGCCATCTCCCAATAGCAAGTCGAAAATTTCATTTGTTTGTTAACATCGAATGAATAATGCTAAATGTATTTTGCTTTGACCATGATAGTTCCTTTAAACTTCTCTCTAACTTTGGCTGGATTCAATGCTTGACAAACGTACAATTTATCAATAGTCATTTTAGCAGCAGCAACTTCAGCGCTTTCTCCTTGATCTATTTCATTCTCATATTCATATTTCTCTATGATGGTTACATCATGCTTGGAATCCCTGTCTGACTTTTTATCTTTTTCCTTCAATAGGTTTTCATGCCCGATTGCCTTCATTGTTATTTGGAAAGAGGTCATTATATGGTTGACCTTCCAATCCCTCTCTCAAAGCAAATTTCAAGCTATTGAAAGCTATCTCAGCAAAAGATTTCTTTGGTAATGATATAAGGCATCGATTTCTTGATCTCTTGAATCTAGTCATAAACTGGTCTACCAATTCATGTTTTGGTTGCTTAATACCAGCCAGGTGTGCACTAAACACATTAAACATTGACCTATAAAACGGCTTATGGAATTGTGTTTCCATTTGTTCCCGAGTATGAACAGAATTGGATGGTAGAGGAGTTTACCAAGTAAAAGAAGTCTTGGATAATGTTAAAGAGAACAATCTTAACTTTCAAAAATTAGCCTGGGTCGCATCACCACATTGTGTAGTGAATCGACTAACATGTTTGACTGTCGATTGATCATCTTTACAAGAGAAAAGAGTAAAATCGAGCATTTTGAAACCTCTAAGATAGGGCATTAGGTCACTACACTCTAAATAAAATTTTCTATATCTAGCCCTAATATTATCCCCATCATATCCCAAGCGTTGTTACCGCTCGGTCAACTAACAACTGAACATACCGAGGATCTTGGCAGGGACAACTTGCCTAGGCTACCCCTAGGCAAGTGTGGTGGTCTAACCTAATTATCAACAACCATATTGGCCTTTAAGGAATGTACCCCAGGTTAGGCAGAATTATTGCTTATCCTAAGAGTCTTTAACCATCTTGCCCCCTAGCTGGAGACAATGACCTACCTTGGTTGTCGATCGCAGCATTAAGCCTATGTGGGGTAGGTATTATGTTCGGTTGAGGTGCTATCCCAACAGGCATTGTCTTATTGACATGAGTTATTGGCTCAACCGGTTATATATTTTCCACATTTGTCAATGGTATATTTTGCTGTGCATTCAGATTCACCAAATTGCCATTATTATTCCCACCTTAGTTAACCTAAGTAGAGTTAGATATGTCACTTCCACCAACAGATACAGCCGTTGTTCTAGGTCACACTAATGGTTTCAAGCATTTGTAAAATCATAACCGGTGGTGGTATTGGAATTATTAGTCCTACGGTGAGCAGATATAGATGAAGGAATATACTCGATAAGCTTAGGATCCACGTGCATCTAAATCGACTAGCTTGATGATCCAGGCTTAGACGCAACTTCATGAATGGCATTGATAATCATAGCTTAACACATCAATAAGATACTTCATCAAATGGCTGGTCAGGTCATTCCGTTGTTCCTCAAACATCCTTCTCATGATAGCCAATAACACAGAGCTAGGCTCCGACTGCTTTCTTTGCTCGCCAGTGAGTTGTCTCGGAACGTTGACATCATTGTTAGGATCTGGTTGATTCCTTGTTCTAGCTATTATCCTTCCTCAAATCAACCACACAGGTCCTACTAGGAGTGTGAAAAAGATGTTTCGGTGGAATTTAACTCCGCAACGAAATACATTTTATTGAAAGTCGTTCTTCGGTTTTAATTAGAGGAGACTGATACTCTGGCAATTCCGAGCAGGAAATATCACAAGTAGACAAGGGAATCAACTAACTTCACTTCAAACAAAATTGAATGCATGCAAATTGTACTAGAATTTAATCGATGATAAAGCCTAAGAATGTAATTACTTTAAACGGAACCAAACGTACACAAATTGTACCGGAATTTGATTGACAAGAAAGCCTAGGAACATAAAGATGCAACTTCAAAATTTAATCAACAAGATAAATATGAAAACTGCAACTATAGTGCAGGATTTTAAAGCATATTTGTTTGTTTATATGCGGGGGGGGGGGGTTGGGTTTTCCAGTAGTTGAGGACTAGGTGGTAGTTCTTATGGAGTTTTAGCCATGCTTCATATCTCTGAAAATCTTAGTCCCATGTTCCCATGCTGCCACGTTCTTACATTAAGTTAGTTAGTCCTTTAAATTGCGTCTTGATCTTCCACCTTTATCTCTTCTCCATGATCTATTGGACTGCATTGCTCTTTCCATGAGTGATTTCAAATTAGAATATTATAACTATTTCTTGGCACCCTTCATACATCTAATCTTTGTTCAGTATCTCAATCGATAACTAATCATTCCTATCGGCATCCTTGCCAATTAGTTTCGCCATGACAATCATCAACCATATGCTATCGTATATCAACAACTGATCTATGGTCATCGATGCATATTAATACCGACCACTCTTTCGGTGGACAATAATGGATCATTATGTAGTATCAATAATCATTTATCTTCTAGCCATGTGTTTACTCACGTTGATGATAAATTTTGGTGCAAACACTATTTTTTTCAATAGACTTAAATAACCCATAACTAATTTGATCCTTGTGCTATTATTTTGACATTCTACTCGTTAAGCTTTTCTCCTAATTTTTAAGATGTCAAGAATAAAATTTGAAACACAAAATTTATTTTGGGAGCGTGCAAATCACCAAGGGAAAGTCCCAAGTCAAAGCTTGTTAACTATTCAATTTGACCCATTTTCACTTAACAGTTTAAGCCAATGAGTTATGGACCAACTAAGATATGGTAACTGCTCAACTCCACACCAATTCTCTAATATGGGACTTCTTTAATACAATTCATACATGCATCTCAATAGTTTACATGAAAAGATATACTCTCAATAAGTAAACAAGATAGCAAATCACTTCTTCAAGAAAAAGGTCTGTAAACATATCAATATTTTGTTAGAACAATTTTGAAACAAAGTACAATCCCAGAACTTGCTTTAAAACACTCAAAATAACAAACGAGACATTACCAGCAACAATCAAGCTAGTTGATATTGTGGCTTACTGTGTTCCTATTCCAATCCGGCATTCTTATGGCTGACGCACAAACATTTTGTTGTTACTCTATCTCCTTTATTATGCCATCTCCCAAGCCCTTCTTCCAGATAATTGAGTGTAACCGCAGCATGTTGAGAGGCTCTATGATAACTTTCAAGTTGTTGGGCCACTTCAAGCAATTTGCGTGAGTCAACTATCTCAAGATCTTCAGGTGATTTATGATTATTATTGATGACCATATTTTCCAGCTCAAATGCATGTTCAAGTAGAAACTTTACTGGTGTGAACACATCGTCATATTTGAATCGTACACAAGCAAAAAATCCAAAAATCTCAACATCCTTGAGATGGCGAGTAGAACACTTGAATTTCTTCTTTATATGCCAATAGCTTTCAGGATCAACATTGTTGGAGTCTAAGTTAGAATTATACTGCACACAGATAAAAGACAAAGTGAACCTTCCAACTAAAACACAATTTAGTTTCCACGATTTAATATTCTAATCACCCTTAAGAATAATCATCCCTTGTCAAACAGATCTTTAGGCTACAGTAATCAGATTAGAAGAGATCATAAACCAGGTAAACCAGAACTTGGGCACTCAAGTTCATCAATGCAAGTGCAATCTTCCCATTGTCACTATGACAGTGGCCTTCACAAAAGAAAAAAAACAAAGAAAAACAAGAATTCGTGAAACTTCCGGAGCATTACAGAGGTTGCAGTGGAGCATAGGTAGCGACAGTCATAAAACTATCAGGGGATTATACTAGTTTCACTAATTAATGGACTCAAAAAGACAAAGGAATGGAGAGAATTTGGATGGTGCATTCCGGTTAACCCTTTGAAATATTTAACATGTGACTTAGAGTTTTAAGAATATATACCCACGAGGCGTCCCAAGCAGAAAGCTCAAATTTTATGACAAGCTTCTCCAAATTTGGTGTAGTTGCTAGCATAGTTGCTATAGCAGGAAAGCTGAATTCACGAATGGGCACGTGTAGCGTCAGAGACTTGCAATTCAGCAATGAGCCCTGCACATCTTCTACCTTCAAAGGCAACATAACCTAACCACATAAATAGCTAAAGTGATGCAGGCCAGATTGATAATGCCGCCCGCATAGAAGACGAGCTCACTCGACCAAGGAGATCAGCCCACATCCGAGCTCGACAAGACGCTCGACTAGCCTTGGAGATATCGAAGGGACGCAATTCGAAGACCAAGAGTCTCATCCGTGAGTCCATGCCACAATTAAGTCCTTGTCTTTCCCTATACATTGGAAGCCTAAAAGATACTTTGGGATGATCAAGAAGACATTGGGCATTTATCTAGTTTCTAGTTTCTAGTTTTTAAGTTCTTTGATGTTTTATGCTTTCTAGGGTCTTTAATGCTCTTTAGTCTCTTCATTTGCTTGAGTCTTTTCATTTGTTTTTCTTTGGCTATAAAAGTCCATCTACTTTATGTATTCGGGAGACGAATTTGATTAATGAAAATTTTGCATCAAGCAATTATCTTGAACCTTGAAGAGTTCATACCCCTGAAAACCTAGAAGAGTTTTCACTCCGTCCTTAAAGAGTCGGAGGTTTTCAAATCTGCATCCTTGAAGAGTTGCAGTCATCGATCTAGAAGAATCGGTGCCCTATCCACTTCCTTGGAGGCCTAGAAGAGCAACCATCGAAGTTCTATCTTTTCCTCTGTTCTGTCCCTTTACAACCGTCCACTTCCACCCCGATTTCGTCCTTCTTCTAGTGCTTATTTGAGAAAACTCAAAACAGAGAAATTGTTAATCCAGAAGTCTTTGTTCATTTGGCTTTGAAAAAAGGTCATTCCGATCTGTATTGACAAAGTTACATCAATTTTCCCGAGCTTGTGCAGGATTGTAATTACTGCTCGTCCTGTTCCACGTGTGCAAGTCACTCTCCCGATCCTAACGTTCGAGTAGCCTACACCAGGCTGCATCATAAAGTCAGAGCACCAAAAAAAAGGTTTGCAAAGGGTCATATCCTTGTATTTGTTACGTTAGTAAAGTATAATTGGATTGATAGAATATAGATTAAACTTCTCTTGAGTACATCACAAACCAATACTTCTTGTCTCATAGAAATCCCATTAATATAATCCCCAAACATCCATGAGCTTTGTTAGGATAATGTCCACTATCCTAAGTGAAAATAC
This sequence comes from Syzygium grande, assembly GCA_024733475.1. NCBI lineage: Eukaryota > Viridiplantae > Streptophyta > Magnoliopsida > Myrtales > Myrtaceae > Syzygium > Syzygium grande. Next base: position 20,117,191 of record JAMXDD010000001.1, read on the forward strand.
TACTTGGAATAGATAATTTCCATTAGAAAACAAGATGATTATGCTCACCTGAAAGGACCAAGGACCGAAAAGAATTCGAGTTGCATTCTGCAGCTTGAAAAGCAATTCCTTTAACAGGCGGCAATCTGATTTGGCTGGACCAAAATCTAATTCAGCTTAAATTAAGGACGGTGCTTCGATAATTCGTATTGACTTACAAAAATAAGCACTTCTCACACGTAAAGACAGCAAACAAGGAGTCGAAATCTCCAAAGGGCAGTCTGCGCCCAACAAGCATCAATCACCAACTCTCTCAAACTTCTCGATTGTATTCCTTTGAGACTCCTGCATCCTATCAAATTCAAGTGTTCAAGAATGGGACTGCCCATCAAAATCTTCTGAAGCACATCATCACTCACGTTTTGAATGGATAAGGACTTAAGCGAACTCCAACGAATACTGTCGCTGGATGAGAAACGACAGCCTCTCAAACATAGCTTAGTCAAGGAAGAGCAATGATTAAGCAATGGAGACCATGTGTAATCCTCCCACCAATTATCCCACCCGCAATTATTCAAGTTGAGAAAAAAATCTTCCACTTGGTGATCAATTGCAAAGTGAATCCAGGAATCAATGTTAGAGTGGTAGTATTCCTCCTTTATGCCAAGATGAAATTTTTTCACCTTACGCCACATATAGCGTATCAAAACCGCGTCCACAAATGAATCATTGTAAGACCAAACAGAGAACCTAAGATCCAAGACAGTGGTCCAAACAAATTGCCACCTTTTAGACAAAATACAAGTTTTGACGACATCCCTCGTGGGCAAAAAGGAGAAGATATGATGGATTAGGCAATCGGGTAAGAGACTAATGTAATCCTCACAATTTTTTTGGCCTCTGGTCTGCGTCAAAGTACTTGTCATGGCTCATGAAAGAATTCTGGGGTTTCTGTTTTTCTCTATTCAGTGAAACATGGACTTTTGTGTGATCGCCCTAATAGTTGAGATTGCTTCCTTAGGTTATAGCTCAGGCTCATTGTTTCGTACCACAAGAAGGTCAAAATTCTCTGCTATACTTAATTTGGAAATTCTTTTATCCTTAGAAATCTCCCCAAAATGGGAAAATAATTATATGCATCCAACTCTACATGACTAAACCTACTGAATTTTCACTAGATAGATGTAATCACCTTTGATAGTTTCCATATTTGAACAGTTTCCTTCTATTTAGTTATTTTCTATAGGAGTATCTAGCATAACTATAATGGTGAGCTTCCAAGCACAACTCTTAGATATATTAAAATGGGCAATCGGACTATAAAAAGGAAAATAATGAGGTTACACTATAAAGGGCAATCACATTAGAAAAAGCAGTGTGATTATTCAAGGAAACGTATCTGAGTTAATAATATTAACAAAATAATTAATTTATGAAGGATGCAACTGGAATTTTTAAAATAGTGGATATTTTTCTCTTGCCAAAAAGAAAAAAATGATGGATATTGCTACTAAATTAATAAAAGGATAAATAACTAAAAAAAGTAGGAAAACGAATATCGAGTATAAACTTTCGATTATTTTAGGATTTTGTAATTGATTCACATAGTTGACGATGGAAAAATGTTCATTATGTTGACACTAACAATACAACCTAAAGGGGTGAATAGATTGTATGGAAACTATGAAGAACTTTTGCAGAAGAAAACGAATTAAACTTCAAATAGCAGCAGAAATAGATTGTATGTGACATTCCGGATTTTGACTCAATTTTTGGGATTTAATAAACGTGTAATTCGTCAGTGTGCTTGTAGTAAAATCTTGCCCGGGAACTGATCACTTCCGGTTATTATTTTTAAATTTTGAGATTTAGCTAGAATCGCACTCGATCGAATTTTGTCGTTATTTAGATCCCGAACTTAGCAGTCGATTTTCGGGAGTTTCGTCACGAAATAAATTGGACGGTGCCGATATTATTGTGGCCAGCGTCGAGATTGTCAAGAATAGTGAGAAAGTGAGATTTTGACTGGGTGCGAATTTGGACTAGTAGACCTCCCTCGTAATGTGTCTTAAGTTATTTTATTTTGGCCATTTGCCCTATGTTATTATTGGGATTTTTCATGGACTGTTAGGCCAATTTTCCGAATTTGAATCGGGACCGTTAGGTCGTTTTTAGTATGGATCGTATCCGTTGGATCACGTTCGAAAGTAAAATTTAATCTCTTTTCTTTTCTTTTTTTTTCTCTCTTTCTCTCTCCTCTCTCCTCTGCTCGTGTCCTGTCCCCTCCCCGCGCGTCTCCCTCTCTCTCTCTTTCCTCTCTCTCTCTCTCTCTCTCTCTCTCTCTCTCTCTCTCTCTCTCCCCCTTTCCCCCTACCCCGTGCCCCACCCCCCCCATGCCGTCCCCTCCCCGCCCGTAGGGACCCAGACCCCCCCTTTTGTCTCTCTCTTCTCTCTCCTCTCTCCTTCTTTTTATTTTTCTCCTTCTTTCTTCTCTCTCCTCCCTCTTCCTTCTTTCTTCTCTGGCCTGATCGACTCGCCGTTTAACGTTACGCTTTCGCCCGGTGCGCCGCAGGAGCTCACCTGGCTGTCGCGCACGCCCGTCGCCCGGCTTTCGACGCCCGACCGACCCCCCGCGCACCCGGACCCCCGCTGACCATTGCCCTCTCTCTCTCTCTCTCCCTCGATCCTCCGTGCTAGCCATGAGCTCCACTTTCATTTGGACGGCTCAGCGCCCTTTCACCCGGTGACACTGCCGCCCGCCCGTAGACCCCTTGCCCCCCGCTTCTTCTCTCTCTCTCTCTCTCTCTCTCTCTCGCCCCCCCTCGGCTCACCGTCCACTGCGTCCCAGCAAAACAAGCACTCAGTCCGGTATTGCCTAGCTCTCAGTCCGGGTCATCCGCCCGAGCGCCCTCGGTAGCCCCATCTCGGCAATCCCGAGCATCGCCGTCGCGCGCCCTGACAGCTCAGGTCGACCACCTTAGCCGCCTTCTTCCTCTCCTCCCTTCTTGCTGTTTAGCTTGCGCAGTGCCACCATGTTGTGAGTAGCGGCTGCCCGCCCGGCTCGGCCCGCCCGCCCCCACGCCCGGCCCGGCGGCCCAACCCAACCGGCCAGCCAAGCGGCGCCGTAGCGTGCCCATTCTGCAGCGGCGATACGTGCCTCCCAGCGCCTATACACGCCGCCCGTTACAGCGCCCGTCGCCCGAGGCGCGCGTATCGGCCGAACGCCCGTTGGCCATAATCTTCGCCCAGGCGCCATAGAACGCCGGCGATTCGCTAGCCAGCACTGTGCACGCCCGATCGCCCATTGCGCCCCTATGGGCTGGGTAACGCGCACCATTTACTTCGCGCCTAGTCCGAACTGTTCACCCGGGCCATTTTGGGCCCGAGCCGACTTTTCCCGAGCCAAAACTTGGTAAGTGACTCCTTAAACCTTACCTAGTACATTAGGTATTATTAGACTTGTCTAGGGAATAATTAGTTTCGGTTTAGGGGCTAAACGTGGTCTGTAGGCAATTTTTGTGCATGCGTAATTAATAGATTAAATTATGAGAATTATGGGACTTAATTAATGACTAATCATGGTGGGCTAATTGATAATATTGTTGTGAAATTCGTGGGTGGGCTTGATGTTCGTATGTGGTAGGCGTGAATGATGGATTTGTGGGCAAGTGAGATGGGCTGTGATGTGAATTGGATCTGTACGTGGGTACTTATAGACTTGTCTCGATTAGAAAGGCTAGGGCGTGAGGTAACTTGAGCATATTATGTTTAATTGCGCTATTTGGATTGGATTAATGGTATGCTTGACTGGGTAATTGAGCGTGGCCGACTTGAACGTCGAGTTTGTGATTTGAGGTGGCGAATTGTGAATTGGACTGAGTTGTGATTATGGGTTATTGATGCAATTGGTGTGGAATTGATTTAATTGAATGGCGTATGCTTGCCTGTCGATTCTAAGCCCGGATTGATCGGAAGGCTACGGACTTGGGATGTGTTGACGGCAGTCCATGTGAAGGCATGAATGGCCGGTGTGCCAAATGGACGCGGGCTTGAGACGTGTTGACGGTGGCCCGTTAAAGGTGTGATTGGACTGGGACGTGTCACGCCCCGGTCCCCACCGAGCCCGCGACATCCCGTTCACGGTCGATCGTTTAAACGCGACGTCCCAGGACGCGTCGCCGACCCAAAAGAAATGCGCAAGCGGAAGCATGTAATAATAACCCGGACAATAAAAACATGACTAAGGAATAGACATCGAAATTTAATAAACACCAAACATTAAAAACCTTCAATATTACAAAAAGGTAACCCGGCTTCCCAAAGTCAAACCACAATTTTTCAAAAGAGGGCGGTGGTTAACGAGCCTAACTTCTCTACAAAAAGGAACTCAAAATATCTGTGGCGGTTGATCGTCCTTCAATCCCCAGAAGAGCACTCCGTGGTCTCTCCGAATCGGTCACGGTCAGCGGATCCGAAAGTGGTTATGTAATAACCGTGAGATGAAGTCTCAATAAGCAACAACCTAAACCTAACCTAGGCTAATGCGTACCCAGACCAGTCTAACATGCACGCTACCAATCAAGACAGTCAATTACACAAGAAGGGCTTACCTCGCCTCGAACCACGTGCCAATCCTGCATATTAGTTCAAGCATAATAATGCAAGAATAAATCACCGCCATATCACAATCACCATCACACACACCTCCACTCGAAATCAAAGCAGTCAAACCAGCACCCAACCCATCCAACCAATCATTCACATGCACTATCAGTCAATTCGATCAACATCCACACGCTCAATCAGTCAATCCAGTCACACTCAACCAATCAATCCAGTCACACTCAACCAGCCATATCAATCACACTCAAAACACATGCGCATCCATCTAACTTTCTCACAACTCGGGTCAACACCCCTCGGTCTTTTCTCCTTTTGCCGGCGTCAACCGCCTCGGGCCCGGTTTCTCACGCCAGCGTAAACACGCCTCCGGGCTCATTCTCACAGCCAGCGTAAACACGCCTCGGGCTCATCTTTCTTTCTAATGACCCGCGTAAACACGCCTCAGGTCTTTTCTGCCTTTCACAGCCCGGCGTAAACACGCCTCGGGCTCAACTCTCTTTCCAATGACCGGCGTAAACCCGCCTCGGGTCCAATCATGCCTTATTCGCCACACCGGCGTAACCCTCGCCTCGGGTTGGCGACCCTCCGTCGATCGGGCTTAATTCCTCCAAGCAGGCACACGCCATTTAATTAACTCAAATTCCGCCAAATCACACCCAATCACCCATACCCCATTCAATTCAAATCCACAGTGTACATCATCCACCAACCCGACATTCCGTCGGCCACGCACAATTGCCCAAATCGGCATACTAAACAATCTAATTTAAATTGCATAAGTAAATCACCAAATCACTAAATTAATACCGCCCCTAGCCGTTTTAGGCCGAAACTAGTCAATGAAATACCCAAAATACTAAGTAAGGTTTAGGAGAAGGAGGAGAAGGAGAGAGAGAAGAGAGGAGAGAGAGAGAGAGAGTGAGGGGGGGAGGGACGGCATGGGAGGGCGGGGAGGGACAGCAGAGGGGAAAAGGGGGGAGAGAGAGAGAGAGAGAGAGAGAGAGAGAGAGAGAGAGAGAGAGAGAGGGAGAGAAAGAGAGAAAGGGAGAGAGAGAAGGGGGGCTGACGTGTGCGAGGGGAAAGGGGACCGGCGGAGAGAGAGATAGAGAGATTCAAAATTTTAAACTTAATCGCGAACGAATGAACACGGTCCAAACTAAAAATTGACCTATCGGTCCCGATTTAATCCGGAAAAAGGCCTAATAATCCCAGAAAAAATCCCAACAATATTCTAGGGTACACGGCCAAAATAAAACAACCCCAAACCACACTACGAGGAAGGTCTACCAGTCCAAATTTGTACCCGGTCAAAAAATCCACTTTTTCACTTTTCCCGATAATCTCGACACTAGCTGCAATAATATCGACACCGTCCAATTTATTTCGTCCCGAAACTCCCGGAAATCGATTGCCAAGTTCGGGGTATAAATAACGACCAAATTCGATCGAGTGCGATTCTAGCAAAATTTCTAATTTTAAAAATAAGAACCCGAGAGTGATCAGTTCCCGGGCGAAATTTTATTATAAGCGTACTGACGAAATACTCGTTTTATAATTCCCAAAAATGGGCCAAAACCCGGACTATTACAGGACGTGTTTACGTCGGTCATTGAAATTGATTGAATAGTGTGGCTTGGGACGTGTTGATTGCGGCTACTGGAATTGATTGAATGGTATGGCTTGGGACGTGTTGACGGCAGCCACTGGAATTGGTCGAATTGTGTGGATTGTGTGCTAGTGAGAATGGACCTGAGGTGCAGTGGCGGGGGTCATGAGAAAGATGTTCAGTCACGCATGCGATTTGAGTGTGATTGGAATTGGCTGGTTGAACGTGTGACTGAATTGGCTGGTTGAGCGTGTGAGTGAATTGGCTGGTTGAGCGTGTGACTGAATTGGCTGGTTGAGCGTGTGATTGAATTGACTGGTTAAGCGTATGATTGAATTGGCTGGTTGAGCGTGTGAGTGAATTGACTAGTTGAATTGGATGAATTGATTGAGTGCGAGTGTGGATGGTACTTGAATGATTGTGTCATATTACTGGGATATGATTTCATTATCCTGATTAACTAATGTGCAGAGTGGACAGATGATTGGATAGCGAGGTAAGTCCATTGATGTGAATTATATATATGTTATCGGTTGGATTGCATGTACGACTTGTCTGGATACGTATTGGCCCACGTGGGGTATAGGGGGTTGCTTATTGAGACTCGTTCTCACGGTTATTATATAACCATTTCAGATCCGCGATCATGAGTGATTGGAGACGCTGCAAGAGTATCTCGGAGATCGAGGACGGGTCAAGTACTCGGTATTTGAGTCCCCCTTTATAAAGGAGTTAAGTTTGCGAATATTTGCTCCTTTTGACGAATCTAGTTCTGTTGTTGTGGCCTAACTTAGGGATTGTCTTTTGTGGACATCATATGTATATGCTAAGTGTAGGTATTTCAGTTATTATTTTGTGCTATTGCTATCCCTTGTCATTATTAATCGTCTGGGTTGTTTCTATTTGTTTCCGCGCGTGTTTGATCTCTGATGTTTGGGTTGGGTCGGCGACGTATCTGAGACGTCGCATTCAATGTTTGACCATCGAGGGATGATCGCGCGCTCAAAGGGTGCAGGGTGTGATATCCCCATTGATTTGGTATCAGAGTAAGGTCAGTTCGAACCAAGATAATCGAAGCTTGGAGTGATAAGGAGCGATGACTTTGAGGTAGCCAGTTAGGGAGACTTGTGTGCCATGCATACCCCAGACTGTGTGATTGTGATTGCTGAGCGGTATTATGTGATAACCCATGAAATGCAGGTGCGTCAGGACTTGAAGTTAGTGCATGATCCTTGTTCTTTGTGATTGAGTGGTGTTGTGATTGACTGCCTGTTTAATGAATTGTTGTGATTCATTGCCTAGGGCTTAGACTGGTATAGTTGGCCTAGGTCTTTAATTCTCGAGGGGAATTATAGAAGGTAAGTGGGTGATGTGAACCCTGTGAGTATGAGTAGTCGAGGTCGAGGTCTGGTAGGTCCGCAAGTTGGAGTTTTGAGGGATCCCAGATGGGATGAGATTTTGAGGGCAATCGAGGAAGTTGGAATTTTAAGGGAAAGGCAGATTGAGGAGCGAAATGCGACTATTTCTACTTATGTTGAGGCCACTATTGTCGTCGTCAATGAAAATAACAAGAATCATAGGTATAATTGAAATGTTGGGAATCAAGGTCAAGGGTAAGTTAATGCAGTTAGGCAGATGCGTCAGTTGGTTGGAAAAAATTTGGAAATTTAAACTTGTAAGGTTCAATGGGAAGAGGTGACCCTGAGGTTACATTACTTTGGACATAAGACTTAGAAAAAGGCTTTTGAGATATTCGGGTGCACTGATGATGAGAAAGTGACCCTGGCTATATATCAACTCTAGGGAAATACAAGTGATTGATAAAAGGACCCCCCGAAGTAGGATATTTCAGGGGGCATATTTCTAAGCTGGGGTGTCGTTATCGAGGCCTTTAATAAGAAGTACTTTTAGAAAGTGCGCAAGGACAGAAGATAACATAGTTCCTTCGACTTCACTAAAATCGGATGACAATCGATCAGTACGAGGTCAAGTTGTGAGGGTGCCTAAGTACGCACTAAAGATGGTCAAGGACCGTATGGATGGGACAAGGAAGTTTCAGGAAGGATTGGAACCGAAATTTCACAATCAGTTGGTACTTTTGGGTCTTAAGGAATTACAACGAGTTGTATGAGAGAGTTCGTTGGTTGACACGGATATGAGTGAAAGGACGGCCGCTTCTGGATCACGGTTCGCGCCTGCTAGGGACAATGGGAATTGTGGAAAGAAGCCTATGATAGAGAATCGGAGATTTGTCCCTCTAGTAAGAAAGAACTTTGGAAAGCCGAACTACTACTTCAAAGTTGCGTGTCGGTTTTATGAAAAGAGGCATAGGAATGGCTATTGCCAAGGTAAAAGTGGAGTATGTTGTGGATGTGGATAGTAAGGTTACCAGATGAGAAATTGTTAAACCGACAGGTTAGGTCACCAATGCAATCGCAGCGACCGCAAGTAGGACATTAAGTGAGAGCTGCCCTGCAGATTAATCAAAATCGGCTAAGGACGTAAGGAAAAGTGTATGTTGTGGCTGAGAAGGAAGTGAAGGATGTGCCTTGAAAGTCTAGATGCGTTATGAGATGGTGTTTGGTACAATAGGATATGATTTCGAAATTATTACTTGGATGATTATGGACGACGTATTATCACTTATGGTGGATAGGCGCAATCGATTTATGGATTTTTGATATACTAGTGACATTCTTGGATGAGTTTGGAAGGATAAGTTATATTTGGAAATTTCAGATTTTATAAAGAACCGAGGTGATTTGTTTTAGAAGACTGTTGGATCGAAATTGGATGGATTGAGCTTTGACTTTGAGATAAAAAAAAAAATTAATTTGGGACTGATTAGTTGGTTGAGGAATCAAGGCTAAAGGACATAGCCGAGCTGTATAATCTTCCCAATGGAATTGCCGGGATTGCCACCTGATAGGAGAGTCGAGGTTGTGGTTGAGTTGGCCTCAGGGACGAAACTGACCTTGGGAGCGCTCTACAGGATATCACTGTTGGAATTGAAGGAATCGAAAGTCCAAATGTGAAAGTTATTAGATAAAGGTTTTATTCGTTCGAGTGCGTCTCCACGGGGAACGCCGGTTTATTCGTGAAGAAGAAGAACGGATCGTTAAGGTTATGTATTGACTACAGACAGTTGAATTAGGTGACCATTAAGGATAAACGTCCATTGCCAAGGGTAAATGACATGTTCGACCAGTTACAAGGGGCATCAATATTTTGTGAGATCGACTTGAGGACTGGTTATCACCAATTGAGGATCAAAAAGGAGGATGTGCCAAAGTTGGCATTTAGGACGAGGTATGGACACTATGAGTTTATGGTGATATCATTTGGACTGACGAACACCCCTGCAGCCTTATTGGATTTAATGAATCAGGTATTCAAGGAATTTCTGGATCAGTTTGTGATCGTGTTCATAGAAGATATTCCGGTGCATTCGAAGAGTTTCGCCGAGCATGAGGTGATATACGGGAAAGGAATTGCAGTGGATCTAGCAAAGATTGAAGTTGTCAGGAATTGGCTAAGACCAACAACGGTAATCGAGGTTCAGAGGTTCTTGGATCTCGCAAGTCATTACAGACGTCTTGTGGAAGGGGTTTTTAACGTTAGTAACATCGTGGACGCGTTTGCAAAAGAAAGAAACGAAATTTGAATGGACGGATAACTACAAAATGAGTTTTCAGGATTGAAGCAGAGTTTGACGATCACGCCAGTGTTGACGGTCCCGTTAGGTCTGGAAGGATATGAAATCTACAGTGACGCATTGCCAAGAGGACTCGAATGTGTGTTGACACAACGTGGAAGAGTAGTGCCATACGCATCGCGACAAATGAGACCGCATAAGTTGAATTATCCAACTCATGATTTGGAACTAGTCGCAATTATTTTCGCTCTTAAGATTTGGAGGCATAACCCGTGTAGGGAGAGATTTCAGATTTACACAGATCATTAGAGTTTAAAGGTATCGGTTTTCCCGAAAAGAACTTAGGATGAGACAGCGCCATTGGATGGAACTCCTCAAGGACTACGACTGCAATATATTATAAAACTCGGAAGGACTAATAAGGTAACGATGCACTGAGTTGGAAATCGAGCATCGTGCATATGATGGTCAAAGAACGGACCCTGTTGGAGGGAATTCAGGATTCGAAATTTAAGTGTGAAGCAAGTCATGTTTAGAGCCTGCTTACCGCATTGAGGATTAAACTGGAAATACGGGCTAAGATTAAGGCTTTACAATCGATGGACCTAGAAATCCAAGAGATTCTGAAAATAGATGTCACAAAAAGGAAATCGGATTTTCAGGCATTCGAGGATAGGATTCTGAAGTTCCGTGGTCGGTTATGTGTACCCAGCGATGTAGAATTAAAAGAAGAGATTTTATCGGAAGTACACCGTAGCAATTACAGTATTCACCGGGTAGTACGAAAATGTATCAGAATTTACGACAGCATTGTTAGTGGAACGATATGAAAGTGGACATGGCCAAATATGTGGCTAAGTATTTCACATGCCAACAAGTGAAGGCGCATCATTGCAAGTCAGGTGGAATGTTACAGCCATTGGAAATTCTCGAGTGGAAATAGATTACCGAGGAGCCAGAGGGGCCATGATTCAATTTAGATGATAATGGATTGGTTAACAAAGTCAACACATATTCTACCAGTACGAAAGGATTTTTGCCTTAAGAAGGTATGCCGATTTGCATGTACGACACATAGTCCGTCTCCATAGAGTACCGGTAACGATCACCTCGGACCGTGATCCTAAGTTTACTGCCGCTTCTTGGAAAAGTCTTCATACAGCATTAGGAACGAGGTTACAGTTTAGCATAGCCTATCATTCGCAGACAGATGGCCAGTCTGAGAGGACGATTCAGACTTTGGGAGATATGCTGCGAGCATGTGTATTGGATTGTAGGGGAAGTTGAAAGAAATAATTGCCCTTGGTTGAGTTTGCCCATAACAATAGTTATCAGCAGAGTTTTAGAATAGAATCGTTTGGGGCATTGTATGGCAGGGTTTGCAGAACACCGATTTATTGGGATGAAGTGGGTGAGAGGAGCATCACGGGTCCCAAGTTGGTTCAGCAATCAATTGAAACAGTCAAGGTGATTTGGGAACACCATGGAACCGAAGGTATGATGTGGGAAAGTGAAGAGTTGAGGCGACACCAGTACCCCCATTTGTTTAAATAGTTGGGTTGGATTGTAAATTTCAAGGGCGAAATTTTTATAAGGGGGAAGAGTTGTGACATCCCGGATTTTGACTCAATTTTGGGATTTAATAAACGTGTAATTCGTCAGTGTGCTTGTAGTAAAATCTCGTCCGGAAACTGATCACTCCCGGTTATTATTTTTAAATTTTGAGATTTGAATAGAATCGCACTCGATCGAATTTTGTCGTTATTTAGATCCCGAACTTGGCAATCGATTTTCGAGAGTTTCGGGACGAAATAAATTGGACGGTGTCGATATTATTGTGACCAGCGTCGAGATTGTCAAGAATAGTGAGAAAGTGAGATTTTGACCGGGTGTGAATTTGGACTAGTAGACCTCCTTCGTAATGTGTCTTAAGTTATTTTATTTTGGGCATTTGCCCTATGTTATTATTGGGATTTTTCGTGGACTGTTAGGCCAATTTTTCGAATTTGAATCGAGACCGTTTGATCGATTTTTAGTATGGACCGTGTCCGTTGGATCGCGTTCGAAAGTAAAATTTAATCTCTTTTCTTTTCTTTTCTTTTCTTTCTTTCTCTCTCCTCTCTCCTCTGCTCGCATCCTGTCCCCTCCCCACGCGTCTCCCTCTCTCTTCCTTTCCTTTCTCTCTCTCTCTCTCTCTCTCTCTCTCTCTCTCTCTCTCTCTCTCTCTCTCCCCCCCCCCCTGCCGTGCCTCAGACCCCATTACATGTCCCTCCCGCTCGACCCGTGCGGACCAAACCCCCCTTTTGTCTCTCTCTTGTCTCTCCTCTCTCCTTCTTCTTCTTTTTCTCCTTCTTTCTTCTCTCTCCTCCCTCTTCCTTCTTTCTTCTCCGGCCCGATTGTCTCTACTTCGTTGCCGTTACGCTTGCACCCAACCCTTTTCCGCTCGAGCTCGCTTGCTCCGCTTGGCCATCGCCGTCGTCCCCACGACTCGACCGTCGCGTCGCGCATCCGAACTAACCGCCCTTGATCCACCCCGGCCCCCGCCAAGTGGCTGCCCTCTCTCTCTCTCTCTCTCTCTCTCTCTCTCTCTCTCTCTCTCTCTCTCTCTCTCTCTCCCTCGGTCCTCCCCGCCAGCCATGAGCTCCACTCGCCGGACCGCCGCGGGGAGCTTCGCCCGCCCCCCTCTTGCCCGGTGGCCAGCCTTGTTGCCCCAAGCCAAGCCCGCCACCCCAGCTTCCTCTCTCTCTCTCTCTCTCTCTCTCTCTCTCTCTCTCTCTCTCTCTCTCTCTCTCTTTCTCTCTCTCTCTCCCTCGCCCCCCTCAGCTCGCCGTCCACCGTGTCCCCCCGCTGCCGCCGATCTGGCGCCGCCCGACCCTTCCGTCCGGTCGTCCGCGGCGCCTCGGTGTCGCCTCGACATCCGAGGCATCACCGTCACGTCTTGGGCGCTCGATCCCACCCTCCCCGGGCCGTGCCCCGCCGGCCGCCATGTGCCCGGCCGCCCGACCCAGTGCCCGGCCGAGCCGCCGCCGTGCCCATTGCCGCGCCATTTGCAGCGCCCGTGAGCTAGCCACTTTTGCCCGGGGCCAAAGGCCTGCGCTTATCCCGGCCAAACCCGGGCAACTGCTTTCGCCATTTTGCGCAAAGGTATTATTAAACTTTTGTCTAGGGATAAATAGTAACGTTTAAGGGCTTAACGTGGATTGGGCCTTACCTAGTGTTTAATTGATAGTTTAAATTAGAATTGTCTAATTAAGGATAATTAGTACCGGTTTAGGGGCTAAACGTGGTCTGTGGGAGAATTTTTGTGCATGATAATTAATAGATTAAATTGTGAGAATTGTGGGGCTTATTTAATGACTAATCATGGTGGGCTAATTGATAATATTGTTGTGAAATTCTTGTTGGGTGGGCTTGATGTTCGTATGTGGTAGGCGTGAATTTGGATTTGTGGGCAAGTGGGATGGGCTGTGATGTGAATTGATTTTGTATTTGGGTACTTATAGACTTGTCTCGATTAGAACGGCTAGGGCGTGAGGTAACTTAAGCATATTATGTTTAATTGTGCTATTTGGATTGGATTAATGGTATGCTTGACTGGGTAATTGAGCGTGGCCGACTTGAACGTCAGGTTTGTGATTTGAGGTGGCGAATTGTGAATTGGACTGAGTTGTGATTATGGGTTATTGATGCAATTGGTGTGGAATTGATTTAATTGAATAGCGTGTGCTTGCCTGTCGATTCTAAACCTGAATTGATCGGAGGGCTATGGACTTGGGACGTGTTGACGGCGGTCCGTGTGAAGGCATGAATGGCCAGTGTGTCAAATGGACCTTGGGCTTGAGACGTGTTGACGGTGGCCCGTTAAAAGTGTGATTGGACCGAGACGTGTTTACGTCGGTCATTGGAATTGATTGAATAGTGTGGCTTGGGACGTATTGACGGCGGCCACTGGAATTGATTGAATGGTATGGCTTGGGACGTGTTGACGGCGGCCACTGGAATTGATCGAATTGTGTGTATTGTGTGCCAGTGAGAATGGACCTGAGGCGCAGTGGCGCGGGTCATGAGAAAGATGTTCGGTCACGCATGCGATTTGAGTGTGATTGAAATTGGCTGGTTGAACGTGTGACTGAATTGGCTGGTTGAGCGTGTGAGTGAATTGGCTGGTTAAGCGTGTGAGTGAATTGGCTGGTTAAGCGTGTGAGTGAATTGGCTGGTTGAGCGTGTAGTTGAATTGGCTGGTTGAGCGTATGATTGAATTGGCTGGTTGAGCGTATGATTGAATTGACTAGTTGAATTGGTTGGATTGATTGAGTACGAGTGTGGATAGTATTTGAATGATTGTGTCATATTACTGGGATATTATTTCATTATCCTGATTAACTAATGTGCAAAGTGGGCAGGTGATTGGATGGCGAGGTAAGTCCATTGATGTGAATTATATATATGTTATCGGTTGGATTGCATGTACGACTTGTCTGGGTACGCATTGGCCCACGTGGGGTATAGGGGGTTTCTTATTGAGACTTGTTCTCACGGTTATTATATAACCATTTCAGATCCGCGACCATGAGTGATTGGAGACGCTGCAAGAGTATATCGGAGATAGAGGATGGGTCAAGTACTCGGTATTTGAGTCCCCCTTTATAGAGGAGTTAAGTTTGCGAATATTTGCCCCTTTTGAGGAATCTAGTTCTGTTGTTGTGGCCTACCTTAAGGATTGTCTTTTATGGACGTCATATGTATCCGCTAAGTGTAGGAATTTTAATTATTATTTTGTGCTATTACTATCCCTTGTCATTATTAATTGTCCGGGTTGTTTCTATTTGTTTCCGCACGTGTTTGATCTCTAATGTTTAGGTTGGGTCGGCGACGTATCTGGGACGTCGCATTCAATGTTTGACCATCGAGAGATGATCGCGCGCTCGAAGGGTGCGGGGTGTGACATTGTAGGTATCGGGTGCGTTTGCTACTAATAAATAGATGCTGATGGTGAACAGATAATATTGATAATAAAGAGTTAGAAGATAACACAAAGAGATTAATAGTGGTTCGACTTATAACTAAGCCTATATCCACTCTCTACAACTAAAGTCCATAACAATGTCGGAATCCACTAGTAATTTTTAAGACAAGTCACAATCAATAAGTGTTGTTCCTATCATCCGATAGATCACACTATCAGAATAACCACTATCTTATACTTGTACACTTGACTTTATCACGATTAAAACTCAGTAGCATATCATAGAGATATTATTAGCAACACACAACAACTATCAACAATAACAGAGCAAAGAAGACACTCAAATCACTAGAAAGTTATCTAATAGCCTTCGCCCAGGCTGCAAGGGTCGATCCCTCGTTAGAGTTGAAGAGGGCGCAACCTTGCTTGTGGTTGGTGAGGTGGCCGACAAAGGCCGCTGCACCCTCGCTTGAGGTCGATCGCTGGCCATGGTCAAGTACTGGCCACAGGCCAAAGAAGAAAGAGAAGGAAAAAAACAAGAAAGGAAAAAAAGCGAAAAACAAAAAGAAGGGAATTTTTTTAAAAAATTATTTAAAATGTCCATGTAAGTGTCGACCATGTGCCGGTGATGCCACGTAGGATGGTCAGTGCCAACGTCAGTAATTTCTAGCTTAAATCAGCCAGATGGACTAAATTGGTATCAATGTGAAAATGTTTAAAACTAAATTAGTCCAATTGAAAAGTTTAAAACTGAATTGATATTGATGTAGGTTTAGGATTTTTTGGATACTTTTCCCAATATGGTTCCAACACAGTCAAAGAAATAACAAAAGTGATGACATTTTTAAAATCATACTTGACAACAGTTATATAATAACACGGATGAAAATTAGATATAAAAAATGTTGAAACCTAAATTTTTGCTGGCAAGTCCAACATGCAATTTGTAAAAAATTGTGTGTACATGAAAATTGAAACAAAAGTAAAATAGCTAGCGCGTATAAATCCACGCTCATAACATCATTTTTCAATTTTTCAAGGCCAACCCATCAAACCACAAGTACATTACTCCAGCTCCTTCACCAGCTGAACCGCCTCCAATGGCCATGGAAGACAACTTCTAGAGTTGGGCGGGCAAGCCGGGTAGACAACTAAAGTGTTCCGTCGTCTAGAGGCGTCGAATTGCGAGGCGGCCTTTATCACTGAGTTAAAAATCGGCTCCACCTTCCACTTCAATCGCTATGCGATATGCACTATATGTAAACATGGAGAGAGTCGAAGACATGCTTAGAAAAATCTTCATAGATGGCCTGCTCCTCACGACGCTCAGGCGACGATGGAGTTGTCAATCAATAGTCACGCTTACTAGGTCGTTTCTTTCCTGATGAAACTGTAGTACTGGATTTCGATTTATTTTCAATTTGCCTCTCAACCTATGCTAAAGTAATATACCAACACCTATATTACACTAAAAATATGCCAAATGCATCATAACTTTAATTAAAATAACATATATATAATATTGACCTTAAATATTCCTAAGATGTGATTTATCACTAAAATTCAAATTTATCACTAAAATAACAACAAGCACGTCGATTAACCACAAGTAGACAATAATAATAACACAAATTCTACCATAATATTACCTAAACATGCGATTTTGAACTTAAAACTTGTACTAAGCTAAAAGTGACTGTCTCGGGACTGCCACAATCATTATCGGAGCCAAATAAGGACTCGAGGCACGCTGTTCAGCGCACTAAAGCGGCTGAACAGTAGGCTTCCAGAGCTTATATGGGCTCTTAATGGGCCCAATCGCACCCAGAAATGCTCCGAATGACATGTCAAAGTATTAGCGACGTGCCCCAGGACTCTCGAATGGGTCGTAACGGGTCGCAGAGTCCGCTGCACAGTGCGTTCAGGGCGCTGGACAGCGGGATCTCAGTGCTTGTTTTCGGCTCGAAGGGGCTCATATGGTTGTGGAAAAACCCCGATGCAATCCTAAGGGCCTAATTGACGTAGTATGACATTAACAACACGAAGGAGCGCTCCATATCAATCTAACTATATGCTAAACATATATGTGTAACTTCATGGATAACATAATACAAAAACCAACTATAATGCCACATTAACATACTACGAAGATGAAATGCCATAACCAGTGTATTGGGCTCGTGTCGCCCACAAGAATGAGGCGAGCCGTCGTACCTCGACTTTTAACTTTGGTTTTACATGATATCCTCGATGAACTACACAGAAATAATATGGGCGCCCAACTTAAGCGAGGAAGAGACAAAGCGAGGCCAGAGGAATCGAGGAGAACTCTCGGCCTTGGGAGTAGGAAGAGGACTGAGAGTTGAGAGTGGGTGTTGGCAAGGATGAGAGCTGAGAGAGTCGCCTAGCGTGGTGGTGGTGGAACTGAGAATGACGAGACGAGGGGGAGATATGAGAAAGTTGGGTGGTTGCGATGAAGATGATTGGACCGAAAGATGAAGGTGAAGTGGAGATGATGGAGCTTGTGCATTTAAGAGGAAAAATGAGATGAAGAGAGAGTGGTCACGGCAGGGATGAAGAGAGGATTAGGATTGGTGAGACTTCAAGTGCATGTGTCTCGGTTAGAAAGGGATGAAGATAACTGAGAGGATTTTCCAAAGAAGAGAGAGGAGATGACCCGAATATGGGAGAGGAGAGCGGGAGTCAAGGAGAGGGGAAGGAGAGAGTGCAGTCCTCCAATTGACATCACCCATGCATGTATTGTTTGTCATGACCGAGAAAATATTTATACTACATCAGCTGCAAAGGTGGTGTATGTTTTTTACTCAACAAATTGACACGTATTTGATTATATGGAATAAAAGTAAAACAAACAAAAAACTACATCTGTTCACCCATGGAAGCTTCCCCTCCATCGTGCTCTTGGTCGCCACCGTCTTCCTCCATCATCTCTCACTGCTGGCTCTATCATCCCTCAGATTCGGCTCGTGGTCGGCCCCATCAACAGCCAAGCCATTCCTCCATTGTCATGGCTGCTCGCAATCGTTTTTCGTCCAGATCTGAACTGGAGTTGTATCTCCAGATCTGGTCTCGTCTATGGCGACAAGTAAGGTCAAGATCTCGAAGGCCATGACAAAGCTCAATTATCAAGAAAAGAAATAGAGGAAGTCGTCTTCTTGCGGTTATACCTTGCAGTTAGCTCGTGGTTAGCCATGGCAATGGGCGAGGTTGAGATCTCGAAGGCACGGACAAAGCTAAAATATTGAGATCTATCGTCCATTGCCACCAGCTCGTGGTTGACCATGGATGAACAACAAAGACGATGCCTGAATGCGTTCAATGATGGATGAATAATGCCAAAGACGGCCATGGATGAGAGCTGACAATTTCGGTCATGGATGGCCAGATCTTGAGACGGAGAAAACAAAGGAAGCCAGCCATGCTCACTTGGATGTAGCGATGGTCGACTTGGTCACGGTGCTGGCGATTCTGTTGGTGGTGATGACGAGGGAGGAGTGGAGATTGGGCGGCTATGAACCAAGGAGGAAGAAAAGAAAGAGTTGAGAGGTGAAGGGATTTTTAAATTTTTTATTTAAACTCCACATTAGTTATTAATATACATAGATTGATGAATAAGTGTCAATATATCGTCAATATGAGTGAAAAATAAGCCACATATGATTTTTAAATTATTATCGCCACATATGATGTTAATGTGGCGATAACAAATCACTGAATATTTTCTCTTAAGGCCTCGTCGGACATGCCTTGGTCTCTCGTACTCCGTAGGATGAGGGTTTTAACCATATTTGACTAGAGAAATGGAGGGAAAGAGGAAGGAGAGTGGCGCCAGGCCGAGCCAGGTTCTACGGACTCGAATTCGCCTTGGCGCTCTTTTTGTCCTATTTTAGGCCGACATTAGGTTTGGAAGCTTGATGGGCCAATAAAAATTAGGCTTAGCAAGCTTGGATTGAGCCCAAAAAGTCCGATTGGGGTTTGTTGCAACAAATCAGATCGGGTTGGTGGAATTGATTGGCTTCTGGGCCTCCGTCGGCCAAAATTTTGGTTGCCAGGCCCGAGGTCTTGAAGCTATGATGTCTCTAGTTGAAAATTGCAGAAGAGGTCTGGTGGAGGAAATGAACACAAGATGATGAAATGACGACATTTTCGATTTGGAATCGAATTTGCATATGACAAATTCGGCTCCCAATCATTGTGGAATGTACTGATGACCTATGCATATGAACTTGGACAATGGGCCATTCTGGCTCTAAAGGTGTATGATGGAATTGCGGGTAAAATTCGGGTGTCAATATTACTCAGTACTCTAACATATAGACCGATCTTTAGGATTATCCACCCAAACTTGTAGTCATAATCTAAACTTAACCCTATCGTCTCTAGTAGTTGCCTCATATATGGTGTTTCCAATCGTCTTTAAAATGTATTTTTATCGTTTTTTTGGATGCAATAACCACGAGATACAATGTTTGAATCAATTTTTGACTTTTTGGTCTATAAAATGTTCTTTTCTAATTATAAATATACATTTCAAAGTTAATTAATATAGCTACATCTTCTTGTTAAGGGTAATATTTTTCTTAGTAAAACGATATATTCATCCATATAAGAGTTGCATATTTTCTCGAAAAATAATTGTTAAATATGGAAAATATAATTTACATGTGCAACTCTTGTATTTACCTAATAGTTAATTGTATAGACAAAAAAAAAATTCCGCATTTGCTTGTTTACTAGCTCATATAATGTTGATTCGCTCGTTCAGAGACATATTAGACAATATGTATGCTAGATGAATGAGTTTAATTGTTGTTGGAGATCTTTCCGATCAATGGTAAGTGTAGCTACTTTAATTTATAATGAGAACGGTTAATATCACAAAAAATCCTAAACTAATACACTTATAACAAATTTACCCAAAATTAATTTTTTTACCACAAAAAACTCTAAATTGGTACATCCATCAACTGTAGTGTGTCATTTAACTCAATAATTTAACAATAAAATTTAACGAAAACTAACTGAGAGTAAATTTATCACAAGTGTATCATTTTGGGATTTTTTATGGTCAAAAATTAGTTTGAAGTAACTTTGTCACAAGTGTATTGATTTAAAGTCTTTTACAGTATTAACCCTTTTAAGAAAGAGATGGGAGTCTGATATAATGAACTATAACTTTCATTAGCATTTTATCTACGTACTTTAAGGTTCTATCAGAAACATGTATTAGGTACTTTCAATATTGTGCTATTTTAATTGATGTTTCCATCCATCAAAACATTGACAATCTAATGGTCTATATTTTTATATCTCGAATAGTTAAGAAATCATCGAAGGGGTGTATATGGTCACGCTCCTAGAGAAAATCAATTCTAACAAACCCTGCCGTCAATAACATTTCTTAGTATGGGAACGCGTTAAATGCAAATTGTGCGAGTATATCTTCACCAATAATGAGCATGACTAAGTATTTACCTATTTATAGAGACCTTCATCTCCTGTTGCAACATGCCTTAGCAAATTTTTTCTTTCATGCTAGTCCTTGAAGTGCTTCCAAGCAACACTTCTGTGATGCCTCGTCTTTAAAAACCTCTTTTGACATGCATCCAGTGATCACGCCTCACATACTCCCACCTTACATGTAAATAAGTATCAGATCAGTGATCTACCAGAAAAATGCTTCATCCTTGGTAAGATATCTCTCTCTCTCTCTCTCTCTCTCTCTCTCTCTCTCTCAAATGATAATTATAATATTGTGGATCTTTTTTTTCTAAATGACAGGATTAGACGCTGAGATGGCGAGGCGCTACTCTGTTGCTGGAACGCCTTTCTCCTCAACCTAATTCACATGAAGCCTCTTATCGGGAAGAGGGCCCGAGCCATTTTCTTGGGAGTGTCCCTCGGTGTGAGGTTTGCCTGGGTTTCCGTGCTGGCTTCCGTAAAGTTAATGGAGAAACCAGCTCTCCTTGCAAACTTCCATGGCGTTTAGAGTAGAACAGAAGAGCTAAATGGGCAATGTCTCATTAGCAGATTATACAATTCCCACCTAACCTACCATTCATCATATTTCTTGGCACGGGAATGTATTGAATGCAAAATATGCAAGTGCATCCACCAACAAGAGAATGACCAATTCTTTTCCTATTTATACAGCTTTGATCTTTTGATACCCCAAGCTTCAGTATGTTATTCCACTTGAGCCAAAATCTTACCACTCTCCTTATATATGACCATCTCTATAAACAAATGATGAAGTTGTTCTGTTGACGTCTATGGTCTTTTAGTCATGAAACCTATCGAAACATCTAAATTGTTATCCGTTTGCTTCTTTAAAGATTATGGTCCACATATGAAAAGCACACCTAATTTCAATATAAGATGCATCGTCATGCGCTCTAATCCCAAAAAGTCGGATCATTGATCTACCAGAATAAGCTATCTTCGTCTTCTTTAAGGGTAAGAATTTCCAAGAGTAACATCTTTTTAGCCTAACAATTTTTGTCTTAATCTGACTAAATATCGTTCCTGCGTGCAATCTGGATGATTGGTCTAACTTTCCATCACTCACTAATTGCAGAATTGTGGGGCCTCGCGCGAAGCGGCTTAACGGTAAGAGATTGCCTGAGGACACCATTGAGAGGAAAAGAAGTTTTGAAGTCTAATCGAGCGTGACGTGGTTGGCGACCCTCCACCCTAGCTCCTTACCATGCCTATGGCCAATTCTCCTCCCGAATCACCCTCTATTGAAGGTAGGGAACTTTACACAGGTTCTATGTTGTCCCAAGGAATTCCAATTTGTAAAGCGAACTCCATCTCTTATGGAAAGATTGAGGAAGATAACTTAGGGCCTGCTTTAGGGTGAATAGTTTCACTTTCAATTATCACATGTAAAATCAGGAAGAGCTCGGCATAAGAAACGAGCTTCCCTTAATTGTTTCGTCACTCAGAATTATATTTGTTACACGACATTCATCTATTTTTCCTGTATTATGTGCATATGTCTGATAAAATCGGTTCTAATACTTTCTGTGTTGCTAATGAAACATGTGATGTGAATGTGGAGCCATGGTCCACTTAATCTTGCGACAGAAGCATGACCCGAAGCAATGACAAGCTTGGAATATCCTTTCAGTGATACTTTTCTCTAATCAACAAAATCCAAATTTTTGTCCTATGGAGCACGATCTATCGTTCATATTAGCCCTATAGAACAAGTGAAACAGAAGAACTAAAGACATCCATTTTTCCATCGTATACTATGTGCTAGCTCCACTTCCGTGTCCGCTATTTGATTTGACGAGTTTTAAGAATAAGAGTTACCATAAGGTGAATACTTGTAATCATCCGTGTAGCTCTCGACATTGATTTTCTTGACTTATGAAGAAAATGTTGATATGTTAGAAGGTTCAAATAGAGATGTGATCTTATTCAAGCGTTGATTGAGAGAAACTTTTAACTGGCTTAAAAAGGAGATGATGTAACATGCTTACATTGAAAGGTGAATTTCCAATTTTGATTGAACTATAATGAAATAAGCTGTTGGTTTATAGAGAATTCTATGGATAGCAGGCTTGTTGACCACATACATCAATAAAACGCTCCAAAGAGCTATATATTTATATGCATGGTTCATACTATGTTATCTTATATGAAAAACAACCCAAATAATAATATTGATGCGAGATCAATGAGTTAGATTAGCATTGCAAAAGCGTCTAATTCAATAAGTTGGTACTTAAGTATATAGTTGAAGAGTGAGTTTAACAAAGATTACCCCTTTATGACTTAGTTGCATGTAGCACCCGTTGGGTTAAGCATGGTTTCCGTACATCTAATACACCATGTCGAATATCGTCGAATTGCCCATGTATACAATGAATTTTCGAAATTTTGAGATTGGGTAGTCGACTTTCTTTGAGTTTGAATATTCAGCAATGAATTAATGTGCAACCCCGTTTGTGGATTGAACAATTCTGATCAGACTTACCATTTATGGCATTTGCTAGTATAGACATGTGTATTAAATGCAGATATGCAAGTGTATCCCCAGTAATAATGAGTATGGCCAATTCATTGCCTGTTTTTTTACAATCCTTCGTCTTTCAATGCACCATGCTAGTTTGCACTCGTTAATCTGCCACACAATCAGCCCCCAAGTCTTTTCCTCTCAGGCAAGATGCATATTTAAAGTTTGAAGTCTAGCCCCCAACTCTCTACTGCTGTGGAATTGCTTGAGAAAATTACCAAAAAAGTCATAAACCTTTTGCAATTTTGCCAATTCAGTCCTAAATCTTTTTTTTTATCAATTCAGTCCTAAACCTTTTGCAAACTAGACAATTCAGTCCTTTTGACCGGGCGGCGCTGACGTGGCCGCCGGCCGGCATCCACAGCACTGGCTGGCGTCCACATGGTAATATTTTAATATTTTTTTTGAATTTTTTTCTTTTTTATTTTTTTCTTCTTTTCCTTCTCCCCCCTGGCCAGACAGGCCAGGGGGAGAAGAAAAAGAAAAAAAAGAAAAAAGAAAAAAATTCGAAAATATATATATATTAAAATATTGCCACGTGGACGCCGGCCAGTGGCCACTTCAGCGTTGGCCGGCCAAAAGGACTGAATTGGCCAAAAAAAAGGTTTAGGACTAGTCATGGCCACTGGCTGATTTTGGCCCGGAACCGGCCCGGTCAAACCCGAGCTCGGCCCGTTGACCGGGCCCGCAGTTTGGAACTGGAACCGGCCCATGGCCTATGGGCCCGGTTCCGGTTCCAAAATTTTTTTTTAAATAATAATGAATTTTTTTTTAAAAATCATTATTTAATTTTTTTTATAAAATAAATTGAACTCTAATTGCCATGCATTGTAAATACATTTATTTCCAATTACAATACTTAGCTTGGGTGTATTGAACTCTAATTACAAGACTTGCTTGGGTTTTATAAACAATCCCTTTGATGGTCTCTTCATTTCCATTTGATGTGGGACTCTCAGCTTGCCTTTAACACCTTCAATGTGTGACTCTTAGCTTGTCTTGCAAATGCCAATAGTCCCACATTGAATGGGAATAAAGAGATTATCAAAGGGGTTGTTTATAAAACTTAAGCCAAATCATGATTTTGTGAAGTTGTATGCCTTTTATGGCTACGATCCTTTATTAGTTAAGAGCAAAGGGTTCCATTGGACCTCCTAAAACTAGACTGGACCAATGGTCCGGTTCTTGGTTCTATGATTTGTCAATCCGATTCCTAGTTCTAAAATTAAAGAACCGATTTTATCGGTTTGGTTCCCGGTTCCAATCGAGAACCGATCATCCCTACAATTTTCATTTTGATTATAATTTATATTGAATTTTCATATTTTTATCATTTATTATTTTTTATTTCATAAATTTTTTTTAATTTTTAAATTACGAACCGGAACCAATAGGGGGCAGTTCCGGTTTCGGTTCACGCATGGCCATGAACTGGAACCGACCGGCTCTAAACCGTGGCCATGACTATTTAGGACTGAATTAGCAAAATTGCAAAAGGTTTAGAACTTTTTTGGTAATTTTCCCGGAATTGCTTCTATGTTAATTAATATTGTTTTGGTACTCTAAAAGATATCGACATCCCTATCTTTTTCTATGGTTGCATAGTTCCCGAAGTCCAAGTATCCATAACAACCCAAATCCTTCACCAATGAAATCTTAACTAATATCATACTATACACTTAGGGCCTATTTGGTTTAGCTTTGGGAAGGGCTTTGAGCCTTGAAAGCCCCTTCCCAAATGCTGGAGTGTTTGGTCTAGCATTTGATCAAGCATTGGCCAAATGCTAGCATTCCAGACTAGCCTTGGGCTTTCAGGATTCCACGAATGTTACTGTTCACCTTTTTTTTTTAAGGGTTTGAAGCTGTTCATGGCCGGCTAGGGAGAAGGGCCGGCGAGCTAGATCCTCCGCCGCCGGCGGTCGCCCGAGGCCAGGCGACCCTCGGCGGGTGTCGCATGACCGCTTGGGGTAGCGCGACCCAGGCGGCCGTTGCCTAAGGTTGCCTAGGTTGCGACACTTCAAGAGGCCGTTGCACTGGTCGCATACCCCGTGCAACGGTCACTTGGGTCGTGCGACCCCTGCCGAGGGTCGCCTGGCCTTGGGTGACCACCGGTGGCGGCAGATCTGCTCGGGGGGTCGCCGACCTCAAACTCGTGGCGGGCAGCCGGCCCGGCGATGGGTAAGTTTTGTTTTTTTTTTAATATATAAGATAATTCTCAAAGTCCATTTGCAAAAAAAATTTATCAAACACTATATTTTGGCCAAAGTAGCTTTACAAAATATTTTTACCAAACACCATTTGCTTTTCCCCAATGGGCTTTCACCCAAAGGTATTTGCATTTCCCCAAGTAGCATTTTCAAAGTTGAACCAAACAGGTCCTTACTAACCTCAGGTAATACGCTGATCCAAGAATGCAATGTTTATTTGTGAACATAACTGAAATTTTCACAAAGCTTTCGTTGCCTACTCTGATCTTGAAAGCTTTTGTCTCTCCTGCTTTCCTCAATTCAATCAATATGCAAACATACACTACCAAACACCTTTTACATCTTTTAGAAGAACAAACACTGTTAAAATTCCAAAATAAGACAGCTATATTGTTTCCACCTTAAGATCATAACGATAGTTTTACCTTTCATTTGCTAAAAAAGATGTGTAGATTTCTTTTGCCAATAATTAGTAATATTAGCACTACATGTTATTTCCGCATGAAAATTTGTCGCTAAATGCTTTAGAGAGTATTTCTCTCCATCCTTTGCTCTTACGAAGTCTATTCTATTTAGAAACCATATTTGATAATACACAGTGAGACCAATGAGTTTGATTGATGTTGAAAATCCTTCTAATTGACAAAGATGGTACTTATATAGTAGAAAACAAATGAACGATTTACGGCTTTTAGCTACATAAACTAACCCTGAGGTTAAGTTCATGGTTTGCAGCATTTTATTGGCGCATCCAATAACGATATTGAGTATTTATTATTGACTTTCCGTGCTCACAATTTTGACATAGTAAAATCATTAATGATCCCAGATTCGACACATTGATTTTGAAGATCACTTCTCTCTCCTTTGTTGCTATACTGTAGCTCGATCAAACGGCGTTGTCTCCAAGATCCAACGGTGCACATCCCGATTTCATATGAAAGTTCGTGTTTTCTTTTTTTGCACGCTCGAATGTTGGTGTCAGAATTGGTCAAAGCCACAAGCTAGTGTTTTTCAGAGAATCCGGGGAAAATTTCAATTAAGGATCCCAAGTGGGGTCAAATTCTCAAAAAAGGGTCTAAAGTGAACATAGTGTCAAATAAGGGCCTGAAGTATCCAATCAGTCTCAAATAAAAACTCGAAGTGCCCAAAAAGTCTCAAATAAGGGCCTGAGTCACTGGCCGGCCAAAATACCCGCCGGGCGGCTAGAATGTTACTATTCCGGCACCGCAACAGTAATTTTTTTAAATTTTTATTATTTTTTTCTTTATGTTTTTTTTCTTTTCCTTTTCCTTTTCTTTTTTTTTTTCTTCTTTTCCATAACCGGGGCCGGAGGAGGTCACCTTCTCTTCCGGAGGAGACCGCCATGAGGTCAAGAGGGGATCCCTTTTAGGCCCTTATTTGACATCTTGTTTACTTTGGGTTCTCTTTTGAGAAAAGGACCCCACTTGGGGTCCTTAATTGAAATTTTCCCGAGAATCCGACCTTTGCTTTATTGCAACTAAATTTTTTTGGGCCAAGCTGAAAGATAAGATTATCTCCGCAGTCCGCCGATATATATCATATACTGTTTCGAATAAAAGATTATGCTCCGTTTCCTTGATTTGTCTTTTTTTCAATTTGTCTTTTTTCAAGTCCATTCGTGATTTGAAATATATGATTTCATTATATTTCATTAATTCGATAAATCTACTTTGAAACATATAGTTGCATCATTGGACGCTTCAATAATATAATATTTTGCATGACAATTAAAAATCACTCATAAATATTTCATTACTCTCTAACATAAATAGAGTTAAACATTTACTACGTGCCTACAAGATAAATTTTGTATAATATTTTTTTCCATTAATGAAGAGTGACGTAGGCATATAATAGGAACATGTCAAGAGAATAAGTATTTTCTATGGAAAATTATTTGACAATGCTCAAATAAAAATATCAATACAAGCATAAAATGACGTTTTTTTTAAACATTGAAATTAAAAAACGTTTAAGGCGTTCTTTAACATTTACCATTATCTTTTGTATAGATGCAATAGATACAATGTTTGAAATCAATTTATGAATTCATGGTCAATATTTTGTTCTTTTGTTATTATAAACTAATGCATTTCAAAGTTAATGAATATAGATGTGTGTTGACACTTTGATTTTTAGCCGACGCATCTTAAAAATGTTAAATTTGAGATTAAGGTTTATGATGGCGACAAAGCCCATTTCTCAACCAAAAACAGTCATTTAACATTTTTTCTAGTATTAGCTTTTCATTTCCAAGCTTTTATACTTTGTTTTCGAAAAGTCAAAATGTTGACTTATGAGTTGACTTTTGGTCAAATTTTGATTAAAAAGTTAACTTGAAGTCAAAAAATTGGTTTTTTTAAATAGAAAGCCCCAAAATAGTGTCAATTTTAATTTTGGATTGTCAATTTTTGAAAAATCAAAGTTTGACCCATTAATTGACATTTTAGTAACTAATTACTAAAAGATTGACTTTTAGTCAACACTTAGTTAAAAAAATAAAAAAATTGAAAACCCCTAAATCACCTTATTTTTACTTCAATTTGACATTGGCATCATCAATTTTGTAAAAATCGGTTTAGAACCAACCTTTCCTCAATTTGTGGATTTTCGTTCGAAATCGACCAAAAATAAAATTACTTTGTTTCTAGTTGTTTGTTTGGATAGCTTCCTTCATAATATTTGATTTAGAGATCGTTTTACATTCAATTTTCAAGCCAATTTCATAATTACAAGCCAAAGGTAACAGTTGTCAAATATGGAAAACATAATTTTGTGCTCTTTGTTACATAGTAGTTAATTATATAGACAAATTTATTTCTCTACATTTGTTTGTTTACTATCGCAGATAATGTTAATTCTCTCATTCATAGATATATCACACAATATGTGTGCTAGATGAATGAGTTTAGCAGTTGTCCCAGATCTTTCCAATCAATGGTAAGTGCAATTACTTGAATTTGTAATAGGAAAGAGATGTGAGCCCAATATAACGAACCATAACTTTCAGAAACATATGATAGGTACTTTCAAGATTGTGAAATTGTCATCAATGTTTCCATCCGTCAAAATCGTTGACAATCTAACGGTCTAGATTATAAATTTATGAAATAGTTAAGTAATCACTGAGGGGATGTATGTGGTCACACTCCTAGAGGAAATCAATTCTAACAAACCCTTCCGTTGATAATATTTCTTAGTATGGGAACATGTTAAATGCAAATTATGCAAGTCCATCCACACCAATAATGAACATGACTAAGTATTTACCTATTTATAGAGCCCTTCGTCTCTTGTTGCAGTACGCCTTAGCCGATTGAATTTTTGCTTTCTTACTAGTCCTTCAAGTGTTTCAAAGCAAGACCTTTGGGATGCCTCATCTTGTAAAACCTCTTTTGACATGCATCAAATGAATATGTCTCACATACTCCAACCTTGCATGCACATAAATATCGGATCAGTGATCTACCAGAAAAATGCTACATCCTTAGTAAGATCTCTCTCTTGCATGCGCACGCGCACGTGTGCACGCACTCACGCACACACAAATGATGATGATAACATCTTGCAAATCATTTTCTGAATAACAGGACAAGGCATTGACGTGGCTAGGGGACGGAAGAGAACTCTTGTAGTAGTGAAGTCTCTAATGAAGCACTACCCTGTTGCCGAATGATGCCCTAGAGTTCAGTCCAGTCCGATGTAGTCGTCAGACCCGACAGGCTTTACAACCAAATGCACATGACGCCTATAATCGGGAAGATGGCCTGAGCCATATCCTCTGGAGCTTCCTTGGTGTGAGCTGCTTCTCCTCTCCTCAAAAAATCACAGAGGAAGAGAACATGGGAACAAGCTAAATGATCGATAGATTAGACGTTTCATGCGTTTGATATAAAATTGTACGAGAGCCGGTCATTTTGAATGGTGTGTGAGTGAGAGCTTTCCTTGATATTATGCAAAATGTTAATCTTCAAATATATAAGCAATGGTAATTCCAGCTACAGTGCCTTCATTGATAAGCAACTCAAATTTCAAATCTAATGAACTAATTTACAAAAATTTGTAACATGATTGGAGGTGACCTCTATCGGCCCAGTAGGAGCACTTTTCTTATTGATAAAAATCTCAAATAGATATATATCAGTGGGAAGCACTTTTATTATTGCACAAAAATATCCCAGGGCTCGTGACCTCCGCTGGCCCCTTTGGTGATGGGCGGTGGCGGCACACCACCAGTCCCTTGACATTCTCTCTCTTTTTTTTTTTACAGTTTTTATTTTTCAAAATAAAATTTTATCCTTTTTAGTTTTTAATCTAATTTTATAAAAATAATAAAAAATGCATGTAGGAGAGAAAATAACTTTAAAATGACATGTCAGCATTTTTAATGAGCAAAATTAACGGTGTTAACAAAATGATTTGATTGCATGATTTGACAAGTTTAGGATGATTGCATTTTTTGAAATTTTTAGGACTCAATTATATTTTCATAACAAGTTTTAGGACTTTTAATGCACTTATCTCTATTAAAAGTGTGTGATTATCCTAGGAAACAAATTGGAACTCTATTATTCCAAGGTTGTCCAATTTCCCTGAGCAAAATGTGAGGTGGCCACCGTCATTCTCAGCAAGAAGAGTGGATGTCATGTTAGTATGACTCGCGAAAAATGTGCAATTTTCCTATGAAATTAAGTGTGACTCTGATATCCCAGGGTTGTCCGATTTCCCTGGGGAAAATGTGAGCTGGCCGGTCTCATTGTTAGCAAGGAAAGCGGATGTCATGCTAGAATTGCTCAAATGGAAACCTAAAAAGTGAAATGTGCTCTGACTTGCTAAATATATGAGGTTTTCCTAGGAAATTGAGTTGGATTCTGATATACCAGGATTGTTTGATTCCCTGGGGAAAATGTGAGGCAGCCACCCTCATTGTTACGAAGGAAAGTGGATGTCATGCTAGCATAGCTCAAAAGAAAACCCAAAAAGCGGAATGTGCTCTGACTTGTTAAAAATGTGCGGTCAACCTAGAAAACCGGGACTCTAATGTCCTAGGGTCGTCCGACTTCCATAGGGAAAATGTAGTTGCCCAACCTAATTCTTAGCAAGGAAAGTGGCTGTCATGCTAGCATTGTAACAGCCTGAATTTCGATGTAATTTCCGGGATCAATAAAACTGATATTAATTCGCATTTCATTTTAGCCAGTCTTGCCCAGAGCTGATCACTCTCGGGATACTAACCAATGGGGCATGGCTAACTAGAAAACGGTACGTGGACCAGGGATCCTATCGTGAAACGGATACCGATCACGAGAGAGGCTGAGGGAATATTTTGGGCCAACGTGGGCCGACCATAGGAAAGGGTAATGGATTGGGTTTGGCCAAGGCCAACGATGTATAATAGGGACGCAGGTGATTCTACAAGACCGAAAATACACGTGGCCAACCAGTCCTGAACTTGAACCGAACAATCGTGACCTCTGGAACTAGTGATAATTCCTCATTCTCTAGATGATCGAGACCATTACGACGCGGATAGCCTTAGGTCTATACGCGTAACTTCTAAACAGCCGCCCGTTAGTGAGAGACCCTGAAATTGAAAGTTTAGCGAGTTTATTCACGAAATCGAGCCCGAATTTCGATGCTGATTTTCGAAGGCTAAAAGGACCATTTTCACGATTCTGCCGTCATATTACGCTGGCCACACACAATTGGAGTTAGTATGGGTAAAAATTGAAATTTCGATCCGGAGGTGAAAAATTACGATTTTGCCCTTGTGGGTGCCGATATTTAATTCTGAGGCCGTTTGAGGTTATTTTTTGAGGACGACATCATTTTTGGGTGGCCACGCATACCGGGAGTCGTTACGGACAAAAAGTGAAATTTCGACAAAAATTAGAAAAATAATATTATTTTATTCTCGGAACTTCGCAGTCGATTTTTGAGGGCTTAAAAAGTGAATTTCACGATTCCGACACCATTTTAGGTTGGCCACGCATATATGGAACGCCTATGTGTAAAAATTGAAATTTCAGTTCGGGGTCGGAAAATTACGAAAATGCCCCTAGGCCATTTTTTTTTATTTAATTCAGAAATTTGGATTTAATTTTGGGATTAACAAAGGTTAGTTAAGGCTAAACCAGGTCTGGTTAACCATGGTTAAGGGCAAATGACCATTCTACCCTTGCTTTTATGGATTAGAACAAATATGGGCCTTTGGATTAGGGACAAAAGTGTCCAAGGCTTTGGATTTTTGACACTTGGCACCCTAGTCTACAATGTTTGACCAGATATCTCTCTCTCTCTCTCTCACGTACAGACCATTCAGCCATTTTTTTTCCCCAAAATTTTCTTTGTTTTCCTCACGTTTCCATTTCTACAGTGTTCGTTTCTGCATTTTCGGTACTATTCACGGAACAAGACGCGGCCAAGGCGCCCCCGCCAAGCCAAGCACCACCAAAGAACCATTTCCACCCTACATGCAGCCACCACCACGGCCCGGTTTTTGTCAAAAATAGCCTTGTTTCTCTCTTTTTTCTCTCCCGGTTTGCAAAAAGATAACGCTGGAGCTTGGCGGGAGCTCCGATCGCCGCCCCACGACACCGCCGCCCAAAGACCTCCATACGCCGCCATCCAAAGACGGCTGCATAAAGGTCTATACGGTTATCGCTCACCGCCCCCGCATTTAGGGCACCGCTTCACGCCGGACCATACGGACATCGCCGCCGTGACCGACGCCTCTCCGGCCACCATTTCCAGCCATTTTCCGTACAGTGTCCGTACGGAATCACTATTCACCGTATCCGTACGGCAATCTTTTTTCACTGCTTAGACGCCGCCGCCGCCTGCGGAATTCCGCCACGGTTGTAATCGCTCATCGATCGACCGCTATTCCCTGTGGTTGTAACTCCGGATTAGGTGAGTAAAATTCCTAAACCCGGATTAGGACTAATAGTGCGTTTTTCTGGATTGGTTTAGGTATTATCAGTACATTGTGGACTGGCTTAGATAGTATCAGTGTGTATTTTAAACTGGATTGAGAATTTACCGGTAGAAATTATTGTCGGGAAAATTATGGTAAATCATTGAGGAATTATTGGGAGGAGAAATTGAATTAATTGATCAATTTAGGAGCCCATTAGAAAATTGCTGGGTATGCCCGAGTTGACTGATTGTATGTCAATTGTGCTTAATTGTAGTTGATTTTGTACTGCTATGTCGTATGTGGTGTGACTATTTTTGTGGAGTGCGACTGGCCATTGTTTGGTTTACAATGAATTACTGATTTGTGAAACGTACATCAGGCCACACGGTATTAATTGGGCCAATTAAGCACGTGTTGTGACATTGGGTGTCTGAATTATATTGGTGCTCGTGGTGCATTGCATTGCATAACATGGACACGCATTTCGTATGCCAAGAGTGAGGCATGTGATGAAAATTGTGCGAGAATGCGTGTCTGCCATGAGCATGTGATCACTTTAAATACCCTGAAGCGTTATACGCTGGGTTCAGATAATAATGAATTGTGTGATCACCTAAGGACCTTCGGGTCGATACCGTCCTCATGCACTTTGAAGCAGGACGATGCCCGGTACGTCCGGAAGGCGACCATCCTCATGCACTTTGAAGCAGGCTCTGGTTCGCAAGGAGAACAGTGTTGCGCCTCATGCACTTTGAAGCAGGCTAGAGACACTGGGCTAGATCGGTTGCTGCGCCTCATGCACTTTGAAGCAGGCTAGACGCACCGGGCCGTGAAAAATTGATGACTCGAGTCGTAATAATAATGAAATGGGGCAAGTGTGCCAGTGTGGGCCAGTGGGCCAAAGAGATGCGCATGACATGTCAATAACATTTGCATGCATAAACATACAATGATTAGCATGCGAGTGGGTGAGACTCTATACATGAGCATATGTTTGGCGTTACGTGTGACTGTGTGTGTGCCACGTGTGTGTCATGATTTTTATATATCGAATTGTCTAACCTGCAGGGTCTAATAATGATTTGGTTATTGTTGATTGGTGATTTTAAATATTCGTTTCCGGACAGGAGATTGCATGTTAGCCTAGCCTAGGTTTAGGGATTGAACTCACTGAGATTCGTCTCACGGTTGTGTAAACCGAAACATTTTCAGACCCCCAGTAGTAGGATGCCGAGATCACCACCTCTTTTTGGAATACCACATTTTATCCAACAGTTGTCAAGCATGCACCCCGATGGAGACGGAGCAGAACGGAGAAGTGGCTGTTTGGTTATTCCCAGCTGTTGGTGTTTCCTTTTTGGTCGGAATGAACACTGTAAAAAAAAAGTTTTAAAATAGTAATATAAGTATGTACATATTTTCTGCGTTGATTATTGTTTGGCTACTCTTGGCTCTATTTGTAGTTGTCTGGGTTTGTTTATTTTATACTTCCGCTTGTGCTTGATCTCTGTATGGGTGTGGGTCGGCGACGCTTCCTGGGAGTGTTGCACCATAATCGACCGTGACGGGATGTTGCGTTCCAGTGGGGTACGGGCGTGACAAGCATAGTTCAAAAGAAAACCCAAAAAGCGGAATGTGCTCCGACTAGCTAAAATTGTGCAGTTTTCCTTAGGAAACCGAGTAGGACTTTGATATCCAAGGATTGTCCAATTTCCCTAGGGAAAATGTAGGGTGGCCACTATTGACACCAGGATGTCACCAATAATCCCAAAATACGTTTCATCTTAAAAAACTGATTCACAAATTAGGGACATTATAGTATTGATACCTCGGGCCTAACAATTAAATTTTTGACAAATGAAGAATCAGGAGCTAGTCAATTTGATCTTCGTGGTGAAACCCTACTGGATATTTGGATCCATACCAAACATCAGAATTTTAAGCTCAGCCCGCTTCAAGACTCGGCCAAGGCAGTTTGAGTTTGATGAGAGGGGACGGGCGTGAGAAACGGGGGAGGTGAACGAAGCGATTCAGATAGAACGGATTTCTCTCTCTCTCTCTCATCAAACCAACTCGATCCCCATATGAAGAACGGATTTCACGCTCCTCACCTTACTCTGCTCGGCCCTCTATATCGGCCGAGAAGTTCGAAGCAGTTGCTCGCCGGAGAGAGAGAGAGAGAGAGAGAGAGAGAGAGAGGGACGATCGAAACTTCAGAAATAGATCATTGAGGGAAGAGCAATCATCTTCAGAAGCGATTCCCTCCCTCGACTCCTCATCATTCGATCACCATAGCTAAGTCCTCTCACTTTCTCTGGTTTCGATTTTGATTCCATTGATAGCACTGATTTCTTGGTATCTTTCAACTCCAGTTCATCCAGAACCGCTGTCGCCATCGTTTCCAGCCATTCCTGCAGTTGGGTCTGCACTACTTCATTCGCCTCTGTTATCGTTCGCCGTCGCCAAAGGACTCGAGCCGCAACCATCACTGTCTCTTTCACTGATTCCAGTCCATGACGCAGCTTCTGTGACCTCATTGTTGAGGTTGGATTGTTAATCACTGCCGGTAAGTGTCTTCTGCTTGGTCGAGCCTCAGGTGTTCTGTTTCTGAAGAAACTGAGGTCGAGCATACACGTTGAAGTTGACGTAAAGATAGTCTTAAATTTAGGATCCATTAGTGATTTAAACCTGTTTGGATGATGTTGTGACATGGTTGGTTTTGAATTGCTACTTCGTCATCATAGTTTGGACTCGTGATCGAGATGCCTATCGCCTGTGTTGATGACATGTCTGAATCGCATCAGTATGAATATAGCTTCGAATTTTATCGACATCATCTCTTCTGCTCGATTGATTCACTGTACTAGCTATTGTTGGTTTTCTACGGAACATGCATAGTTAAAAATATATAAACGCAGCGGAAAAAAAAATAACCACACATGTATCTCCAAAGGCGTTGTTCGTGCGTTTCAATCAAAAATCGGAAAACCATAGGGGGTTAAACGGATTACCTTTTGCAAAGTGTCCAGAACGATTTCAGTTCGGATGTTTGTTGGTTTTCTTTCACCGAGTGCCCAGGACGATTTCGGTTCGGATGTTCTTCAATTCGAGCCCCACAAGTGTCGGACCTCTAGTTCAGACACACCACCAATCGCACAATGAACGGAAGGAAGAACTTGCGGATAATCACCAATAGAATTGTGCTAGCAATCTTGTGGCGACAATTCCCCGCACTCTTGATATTTCAGTCGCGGCTTCGGAAGAGAGAAAACGTATTTTCTTAACTCTCACGAACGCATCTTGCACTCTTTCTTTTCTGTTTTTCTCTTGTTCTTACTCAGCAACTGTTGCTAATCATTATTATTTGTTTTGTGCGATCAGCAACAGTTGCTGATCGCAAGGGACTCTCCTCACGATCAGCAACCGTCGCTGATCGTGTGTGCATATAGCACACGACCAGCAACGGTTGCTGATCGTGGACGAAGCCCACGGTCAGCAAGGATTGCTGACCGTGGGTGATGCACACGGTCAACTGCTGACCGTGTGCATCACCACCATCATCACCTTTTTTTTTTTTTTTTTAATAAGTAAAAGACACGATCAGCTCTTGCTGATCGTGTACTGCACACGGTCAACATTTGTTGACCGTGTACATTTTAATTAATATAAAATTATAAAATTAAGAATGCAAGATCATTTGGCACATTAATATGTGTCCACTTTAGATTTGTATGTGCATCATATGCACGCACGCTCATGACTGAAAATAAAATGAAATTAAATCACATTTAATTTAATTACAATCTCACTAATCAATTGTTATAATTGCAAACATATTTGCAATATTGCATCCTCCGTACAACGTCATTCTAAATTGGTTATGGTGTGTGACATCCCTAGGTTCAT
This sequence comes from Syzygium grande, assembly GCA_024733475.1. Taxonomy (NCBI): domain Eukaryota; kingdom Viridiplantae; phylum Streptophyta; class Magnoliopsida; order Myrtales; family Myrtaceae; genus Syzygium; species Syzygium grande. Next base: position 20,153,123 of record JAMXDD010000001.1, read on the forward strand.
CACTAATCTAGTAGTAGGACTTGCACTAACACGTTAGTACTCCCAAGAGAATTGATTGTCCCGATCAACCTCTAGGTCCCTACAAGCCATGATTGACATCTAGCAATATGTCATGGCTACCCCATAAAGTGTGAATGTTTTAAGAACATAATGAACCTGTCAGCTTTGGTTACGGTGTAATTCAATCCCTCCGCCTTACTATGTCCCGATCGAACAAAGACCATGGAATATTTGTCAAGTCACCAATTCGATCATATGCACAAATCTAATTGACATGCATTTTATATGAGACATGTACAGTTCATTCTCGGTTACAACCCCGGCCGAGGATTTTAATGCAATGTCAAGATTAGATTGCATAGGACATCATTATAGTACCTTGCGATAACAAGGAGACAGATTCCATTTTTGCGACACGTATAACTCCGTATGTGAACGAACTATGGCCATCAAGTACAGAGACGGATCAACGAACCAGCAATATGTGCACATGTGAACCATAACCATCCAACACACAAGTTAATACTGTGCCTCAGGTCTAAGGATTATTTACACAAGACCAAAGCATAAACGATTAAACATTGACCACGCTAAAAGCTTCCATGTTGCTAATCGATATATGCGTGTCACGTTCAAATGAACTTATGCGATACAAACACCTGTGTTCTAGCTCGGGTATCATAATACCCAATGACTCGTGACTCGTCATTCCCTTAAATATCCAATACTTAATGATGAAGCTAAGAACACACCGGTCTCAACAGGATTATTGATATCCACTCAATGATCCATCGATCGAGAACAATTTAAAGATTCAGTCTAACTGTGAACCTGTCACACATATTCTTAATGTCTCAAGAATAGGTCCAGTTACAACTGATCTTATGGAATCATTCATATATTTAAATAATTGGACAAATGAATGAATACGTCATTGCCATTAAATAAATAATGAATTTGAAAATACAACTTAAATCCCTAACATGTAACTAATTACATGACAACTTTAGGGCATACATCTAACAATCTCCCACTTGCACTAAAGCCAATTTGTTTGGTACCTCAAACCCATCTTGTCAATGTGTCTTTCAAAAGAAGACTGAGGTAAGGCCTTAGTGAAGGGATCTGCCACGTTTTCCGCTGAGGCAATTTTCTGCAAGGTAATATCACCTCTCCCAACAATTTCTCTAATGAGATGGAAGCGTCTCTCAATGTGCTTAGACTTCTGGTGAGACCTTGGTTCCTTCGCTTGAGCTATTGCCCCATTGTTATCACAAAACAATGTTATTGGTTGTTCAATGGAAGGAATGACTCCAAGTTCAGAAATGAACTTCTTCATCCAAGCGGCTTCCTTTGCTGCTTCTGAAGCGGCTACATACTCTGCCTCAGTGGTGGAATCAGCAGTTATGCTCTGTTTGGAACTCTTCCAACTAACTGCACCACCATTAAGTGTAAAGACAAACCCAGATGTAGACTTATAATCATTAGGATCCGATTGAAAATCGGAATCAGTATAAGCTTCAACTTTAAACTCTCCTTCTCCATATATCAAGAATAAATCCTTAGTCCTTCGCAAGTACTTAAGGATATTCTTGACTGCTATCCAAAGCTCTTCCCGGATCGGATCGATATTTGCTAGTAATGCTTACAGCATGTGCAATATCGGGTCTCGTACATAACATAGCATACATTATGCTTCCAATAGCAGATGCGTAAGGTATCTTTGCCATCCGCTCTCTTTCTTCAGGAGTGTTGGGACACATCTCCTTGGAAAGATGGATTCCATGCCTAAAAGGCAATAATCCTCTTTTGGAACATTGCATGTTAAAACGTGTTAACACTTTGTCTATGTACGTAGACTGTGAGAGGCCAATTAATCGTCTCGATCTATCTCTATAGATCTTGATACCTAAAATATAGGTTGCCTCTCCTAAATCTTTCATGGAGAATTTCTGTGACAAGAATAGTTTGATCGATGATATCATCGGTACATCGTTCCCGATCAAAAGTATATCATCGACGTATAAAACTAGAAATGCAATTGCACTCCCACTGACCTTCTTGTATACACAAGGTTCATCCGGGTTTTTGATGAAACCAAACGATTTGACTACTTCATCAAAACGGATGTTCCAACTTCTGGAGGCTTGTTTGAGTCCATAAATGGATCTCTTAAGCTTACACACCTTCTGACGTTCACCATTGGATTCAAAACCCCGTGGTTGTTCCATATAGATGTCCTCCTCAAGAAAACCATTTAGAAAAGCCGTTTTGACATCCATTTGGAATATCTCATAATCTAAGTGTGCAGCTATAGCCAACATAATCCGAATGGATTTTAGCATGGCTACAGGTGAGAAAGTTTCGTCATAATCGATTCCTTCTTTTTGACGATATCCTTTCGCCACGAGCCGTGCTTTGTAAGTTCCAACTTGACCCTCAGCATTCATCTTCCTCTTGAAGATCCATTTACAGCCAATTGGTACAATACCATTAGGCAGGTCAACTAAGGTCCAAACTTCGTTGGAATACATTGAATCCATTTCGGATTTCATGGCTTCTAGCCATTTACCAGAATCGATGTCCGACATCGCCCTCTTCATAAGTGTTGGGATCACCAGGTTGATCACCATCATTCACAATGAATAATGGTTCAATATGTTCAACCAAGTGTTTATAACGAAAGCAGGTGGACGAGATGTTCTCGCACTCCTCCTAAGAGGTTGTGTATCGAAGCTCCCCTTGAATAGAGATCGGTGTTTGAACTTGGTTATTTGGTACTTCATTGTTATCTTCTTGTAAGACTATTTTCCGCCCAAAGACCACCTTCCCGGACGAACCGATTCTCCGGAAAAGAAGCATGCCCGCTTGACCGAAATTCTTAGGTTGGAGTGAAAATAGAAATAGTATCCAAGAGACTCCTTTGGATATCCAATGAAGCGACCTTGTTCAGACCTAGCCTCAATTTTTCCATTTTCAGCTTCTTGACTTAAAATTTGGACAACCCCAAATCTTAATATGGTTAAGACTTGGTTTCCTACTATGCCATATCTCATAAGGCGTAGTTGGAACAGATTTGGATGGCACTGTTCAAAGTATATATGCGGTTGTCTCGAGGGCATATCCCCAAAGGGATATAGGCAAATCGTGTAACTCATCATAGATCGCACCATATCTAATAAAGTGCGATTTCTTCTTTCGAGATACACCATTGTGTTCTGGAGTTCCAGGAGGTGTCCACTGTGATACAATGCCATTATCCTTAAGATAGTCCAGGAATTCAGTACTAAGGTATTCACCTCCTCGATCAGATCGAAGAGCCTTAATACATTTTCCTGTTTGTTTCTCAACTCCAGCCTTGAATTCCTTGAATTTTTCAAAAGATTCGGATTTATACTTCATTAAGTACAAATAACCATACCGTGACTGATCATCGGTGAATGTAATGAAGTAAGAATAGCCACCTCTAGCATTATCATTTATTGGTCCACATACATCTGTATGTATCAATCCTAGTATGTCAAGAGCTCGCAAGACTATGTCCTACAAAGGGCGCTTTTGTCATTTTTCCTAGAAGACATGCCTCACAAGTTTAGTATGGCTTAAACATTGATGGATCAATGTACCCATCATTACTCAACTTGTTGATTCTATCTTCTCCAATATGACCTAATCGAAGATGCCAAACATACTTTGGGTTTGGACTATCTCTAGAGCGTTTATTAGTTATGGCATTTATATCATTATTTTGTTGCTTATTGGCATTGGTAATCGCATTACCGGACATTGTAATGGTATAAAGATTATTGGTTAATAAGCCAGAACCAACACATCTCCTATTATGATAAATAGAACATACATCATCAGCAAAAGAAAATTCATAATTCTCTTTACTCAAACGAGGTATAGAGATGATGTTCCTAACAGCATTCTCATAATGCAAGCAATTTTTCAATACCAATACATGTCCAGAAGGCAAACATAAACGAAAAGTCCCTACAGCTAACGCAGCAACTCTTGCTCCATTTGCAAATGTTAGGACAATTTCATTTTCGCCCCAGCATCCTGCTTATTTCCAGATTCTGCAAAGACATACAAATATGTGAGGTTGCAGCAGAATCTAGAACCCATAAGTTGGATTCAGCACTAACCATAAGATTAGTTTCAATAAGCATAGACACCATACCTTCGCAAGGTTGGTCCTTAGGCTTGACCTTCAAGCTCGCGAGGTACTTCCTGCAGTTCCTCCTCCAGTGCCCTTTGACACCACAGTAGTGACAATTCCCTTTTTCAACCTTGGGCTTTGATTGCACAACACGTTTCATAGGCCTCTTCCATTTCTTTTTCTTCAAAACAGTCTTACTCTTTGAAGAAGAAGCCTTAGCCATAGCCACCACATTGGGCCTCGTGTTGTGCATTTCCTTCTCATAAACTACTAACATGCTATGTAACTCAGCAAGAGTTTTCTCCATCTTATGCATGTGGAAGTTTTGGACAAAGCCAGAGAAGGAATCGGGCAGAGATTGAAGGATCAAATCCACAGCTAACTCATTATCCATAACAAGATTGAGCCTAGCCAACTCTTCGATGTGCCATATCATTTTCAAAGCATGATCATTAACCGATGATCCTTCAGCCATTCTCATACGGTACAATGCTTTAGATATCTCATATCTAGAGGTTCGACCATTCTCATCAAAATATTCTTTTAAGTGCAAGATGATCGACCTAGCATCTTCCATAGTTTCATACTTCTTCTGCAATTCATTGTTCATTGAAGCAAGCATGTATGACCTAACTTTTAGGTCATCATCACGCCACTTATCATAAGTAACGCGCTCCTCTTGGGTCCCACCCTCAGGAAAGGAGTTTGGCATCTTTTGATCAAGCACATATCCGATTTTCTCCGAATTGAGAACAATTCTCAAATTCCTCACCCAGTCAGTGAAATTGGGTCCAGTCAAACAATTCTTGTCAAGTATAGAAGCGAGTGGGTTTGTGGTCACCATTTTAGAGTAATAATATATCTGTGCAGAAAATAAATTGTTAGCCGTTGTCTTTCAAAATAACCATTTCATTTTGGCCTTTAAATGAAATAGTGCCTCCCACTAAATTTTTCGAATCCCATACTCCTTAAAATGGGAAAACGGTAATTTTTGTTGGGTAAAGATTACTAGTGGGGATTGGAGTCCCACTAGTCCATAGCCCACCTCACTTAACAGTTATTGGTGTTCTATGAACTTAGTGAGTGAACCAACTTGTTCAACGCATCATATGCGAGTCCCAATCATAACTTCGCCTCTAGACCATGAAAGTCTCACCTAACAGTTATTGACATCATGATCATAGTTAAGTCTAACCCATCATCTCATGCAAGTATTGAGAACACAAACGATCCCCTCACCTGACAGTTATTGAAAATCATTTGGCTTCAACCCCACAACATCATATGCATAATGGAGTGATCCAATATTATAAATGGCAATTGACCCCTATGTATCCATAGCCGGTCAATCAACTACTATAATGTTGAACCAAACCACAACGATGGAAGGCCACGAGTCCGAAACCCGTTTCGACTTAATATAATTAATAAGGAGGTTTGGGTCATTATTAATGGTCTCACTTTGCACATTAACCGGTTTAACATGCATAACAAATGAATAAATAAATAGATGTCATATGCATAAAAAATCTATCCTACGTGGTGATCATGGAATTATGGTTCAATGGGTCTCGAGCCAATGAGCCCCATTTAGCCATTTTAATGTTTTAATAAAAGAGTCCCGCCCTTCACTTCTTTTTGGATCCTTGAACTCTTCACGGACCGGGCCCATAGAGCTCTCCGGCTTAATGGCTCCTCCTCGTGTAATGTTTACATCAACAATTGATAATACTAAACTATACTAAAAAAATATTACATGGAAATAAAAAGAAGGACGCAGCCTCCATTTAATAATTACAACTCCAAAAATACCTGTAATCATCATACATTCATCCATACATCAATCATATTGATTAGGGGTTTTTCCATGATCACCACCCTTCCTTGCAAGCCATAAATTCTAAATTTAAAGCTTTGGAAGGCACAAATAAAATTCTGCATTGAATCAAATTCATGGCCGAGCAACGTAAGCCGCATTAAGAAATCAAAACCGGTGAAACAAATTTCACGCGTGATTTCAAGTGACGGTAACGTTGTCGCCTCTAGATTCATAGTTGTGAATCATTTTGCAGAAGACAAAAATAAAAGAAAAAAAAAAGGTACGGATTTTTGATTCAAAATTGATTTAGTTCCAATTTTTGCTCAGTTGATCAAACTTATCATATAAATTAATCAACTTCTATAGGCCATTTAAGAGCAAGTAATTCTCTCAACAAAGTAAATTGGCCATTGAGTCGCAAAAATATATACGAACCAAAATCAATTAAACGCACGAGAACGCCTAAGGATTGGCTCTGATACCACTGTTGGTTTTCTACGGAACATGCATAGTTAAAAATATATAAACGCAGCGAAAAAAAAAATAACCACACATGTATCTCCAAAGGCGTTGTTCGTGCGTTTCAATCAAAAATCGGAAAACCATAGGGGGTTAAACGGATTACCTTTTGCAAAGTGTCCAGAACGATTTCAGTTCGGATGTTTGTTGGTTTTCTTTCACCGAGTGCCCAGGACGATTTCGGTTCGGATGTTCTTCAATTCGAGCCCCACAAGTGTCGGACCTCTAGTTCAGACACACCACCAATCGCACAATGAACGGAAGGAAGAACTTGCGGATAATCACCAATAGAATTGTGCTAGCAATCTTGTGGCGACAATTCCCCGCACTCTTGATATTTCAGTCGCGGCTTCGGAAGAGAGAAAACGTATTTTCTTAACTCTCACGAACGCATCTTGCACTCTTTCTTTTCTGTTTTTTTCTCTTGTTCTTACTCAGCAACTGTTGCTAATCATTATTATTTTTTTTTTGTGCGATCAGCAACAGTTGCTGATCGCAAGGGACTCTCCTCACGATCAGCAACCGTCGCTGATCGTGTGTGCATATAGCACACGACCAGCAACGGTTGCTGGTCGTGGACGAAGCCCACGGTCAGCAAGGATTGCTGACCGTGGGTGATGCACACGGTCAACTGCTGACCGTGTGCATCACCCACCATCATCTTTTTTTTTTTTTTTTAATAAGTAAAAGACACGATCAGCTCTTGCTGATCGTGTACTGCACACGGTCAACATTTGTTGACCGTGTACATTTTAATTAATATAAAATTATAAAATTAAGAATGCAAGATCATTTGGCACATTAATATGTGTCCACTTTAGATTTGTATGTGCATCATATGCACGCACACGCTCATGACTGAAAATAAAATGAAATTAAATCACATTTAATTTAATTACAATCTCACTAATCAATTGTTATAATTGCAAACATATTTGCAATATTGCATCCTCCGTACAACGTCATTCTAAATTGGTTATGGTGTGTGACATCCCTAGGTTCATCACTAATCTAGTAGTAGGACTTGCACTAACACGTTAGTACTCCCAAGAGAATTGATTGTCCCGATCAACCTCTAGGTCCTACAAGCCATGATTGACATCTAGTAATATGTCATGGCTACCCAGACAGTGTGAATGTTTTAAGAACATAATGAACCTGTCAGCTTTGGTTACGGTGTAATTCAATCCCTCCGCCTTACTATGTCCCGATCGAACAAAGACCATGGAATATTTGTCAAGTCACCAATTCGATCATATGCACAAATCTAATTGACATGCATTTTATATGAGACATGTACAGTTCATTCTCGGTTACAACCCCGGCCGAGGATTTTAATGCAATGTCAAGATTAGATTGCATAGGACATCATTATAGTACCTTGCGTATAACAAGGAGACAGATTCCATTTTGCGCACACGTATAACTCCGTATGTGAACGAACTATGGCCATCAAGTACGAGAGACGGATCAACGAACCAGCAATATGTGCACATGTGAACCATAACCATCCAACACACAAGTTAATACTGTGCCTCAGGTCTAAGGATTATTTACACAAGACCAAAGCATAAACGATTAAACATTGACCACGCTAAAAGCTTCCATGTTGCTAATCGATATATGCGTGTCACGTTCGATGAACTTTGTGCGATACAAACACCTGTGTTCTAGCTCGGGTATCATAATACCCAATGACTCGTGACTCGTCATTCCCTTAAATATCAATACTTAATGATGAAGCTTAGAGATGATGAAGAAGAACACGGTCTCAACAGGATTATTGATATCCACTCAATGATCCATCGATCGAGAACAATTTAAAGATTCAGTCTAACTGTGAACCTGTCACACATATTCTTAACGTCTCAAGAATAGGTCCAGTTACAACTGATCTTATGGAATCATTCATATATTTAAATAATTGGACAAATGAATGAATACGTCATTGCCATTAAATAAATAATGAATTTGAAAATACAACTTAAATCCCTAACATGTAACTAATTACATGACAACTTTAGGGCATACATCTAACAGCTATGTAGGTTGGGTAATACAGTGAATATTCACTTTAAAGTTCATTTCCAAAGATTGGTTTTGATACATTCATATGTGACAAACCCGATTCTGTGAAATTGGCTAAAATGTTGATGTGCTGAGTTTAAGCACTCGTTCAATGTGACTGGCTCGTTCGTTAGGCATAGACTGAATGAAGAATTATATGAACTTTGCTTGAGAGACTACGAGATATTCCCCGTGTTTGTTAGTCTTAGTAATAATGACGGTGGCTAAGAGTACTTCGTGATTGTCTTCTTGAGATGCACATTGAAGCTGGGAATTTGTGCTCATCTGATGATGTGATTACCATACATTTCTTAGCTAAACTAGACCTTCCCTCACCTAGAGCTTGTTCAATCCTTGCCCATTTCATGCTCGCTACTTTCTGTTATACATGGATATATGATGGCCAATTTCCGGGCGTGGAACCTGGTGTGTTTTGGCCATGTCCAAAGGAGTTGATTTCAGTGTTTGAATGGTTATTTCTGAGCAGTGCATGATTGAGACTATGTGTTTCAGTGCATGTAAAATGCAACGCAAGTTCTGTTGAGGAGGATCTTCTAAGGTTGATTGATTCTCCGCTTTAACCCTACAGTTTTCATCAAGGCTTGATGCACAATCAGTTTTCGTTTTCATCACTTTTATTTATTCATTCATTTAATTTTATTATTTATAATTATTTACTATTTTTTTATAGAGGACACAGGCGAGCCTAAATGGCTTTGGTATGGCTATATTTGAGATTGAGGTTGGTGAGGTTAGAATTGAAAGGGGCTCGTTCTAATAAGCACATTTGTGTCCACAGCCTAGATTCGCGAGGTCACAGCACAGTCCATATTTGGACCAACCTCGTGTCCTCTTTAACAAAAATAGTAAATAATAATAAAGATTCAAAAAAAAAATGTAATGAAAACTGATTGTGTATATTTTGTTCAAACACGAGAGGAACATAAATTAAAAGCCATTGCTCAATCCTCCTTATTTTGTAGAACAATCGTCCTTACTTGTAGGGACCGTCTTTATTTTCGGCCATTCAAGTCTTCCATCCGTCCTTATAAAAGGATAAGAGCACCGGTTGATGCAAAGCAACTGATCAACCCAAATTCAAGTGGAAAAGCGGCTATGCAAAACATGCCTCTAAGCAAGTATGCCTTAACATGTGGCGTCATGGGCTCCATGACCTCCATTATGCTTAGTTACAGTAAGTCCTCTCTCGCTCTCGCCAAAAGGTCATTTTTAAATGCACAGGAGATGAAAAAAATGCCAAAAAAGGAATACTAATTCTTGGATAACATCATCTAGTTTTTCCTTTCTTTTTTTGTTAAGCCAAGAGGGTTAATTTGAGATAGAATGTCCATCGCACTTATTATTTCTTGTCATTCTTAATTTTATAATCATATATTTGAAATAAATATATTCAAATCAAAAGGGAGGAAAATATGACACATAATGTTTTTGTTTATTTTGTACTTTTTTCAATTTCTTGTATATAATTACCATTTGAGTGGCAATTTTGTGATGATACACAAGATTTTTTTTTTTGAACTTTGGTAAATATAGGAGTGATGAGTGGAATGGTAATACACATAAAGGAACTGAAATATCCCACATGCAGGTTGAGGTCCTGATGTGGATCCTTAATGTGTTATCGCTTCTTGGGTCGTTGATGGTGGGGTGGACCTCTGACTAAATCGGCCACTCGCTACGCGATCGTGTCGGTGGGGCCATCTTTTTCACTAGGGGTGATCATGAGGGCGTAGCCAACTCCGACGTTGGTGAATAAGCAACCCAACAAGAGGATGACGTGGTTGTTGGCGAAGCACATGAGCAGCCCCTAGCGAAAAAGATTGCCCCCGCTAACATGATTGCGTAGCGGCGACCGATCCAGTCAGAGGTTCGCCTTGCCATCAACGACTCGAGGAGTGATAACATGTTGAGGATCCACATTAGGACCTAAACCTACATGTGGGATATCTTCAGCTTCTTTATGTATATTGTCGCTTCATTCATTACTCCTATATTTACAAAAGTCTAAAAAAAAATTGCTTATCATCACAATGTTCCCATGTAAATAGTAACTATATATATACAAGAAACTGAAAAAATAAAAAATAAAAGAAAATTATATGCCCTATTGTCCTCCCTTTTGATTTGAATTTATTTTCCTAATATATATGATTATAGGATAAGAATGGCTCCCCGTCGTCGGACATTGCCCTAGAGTCCATTTGAGTCCGATCTAGTCACTATGCTCACCAAACGCCGTAACCAAATGCACATGAAGCCTCTAATCGGGAAGGTGTCCCAAGCCATATCTTCTGGAGCTTCCTTGGTGTGAGTTTTGCCTAGGTTTCCATACTGTTGTCTGCATGGAATCCCTTGTCCTATAAAAGTGAGCCGCTGCTCTCCCTCCTCAGAAAATCATAGAGGAAGAGAATCTGGGAGCAAGTTAAATGATCAATAGATTTGACCGTTCCATGTATTTGATAAAAAATTGCTTGAGAACCGGTCCTTTTTAATGGTGTGTCACTGAGAGTTTTGCTCGATATTTCACAAAAAGTTATGCTTGGTTGTTCCAACTACAGTGCCTTGAATGATAAGCAACTCTGCTTTCAACTCTAATGAAGTGATTCACAAGATTTTGTAACATGATGATGCTTTTCTATAACTTATTATAACCAATGAAGATCTAAGTTCAGATGATGGCAAATTTTCTCTTGATTCGATGACTAACCAAAATTTTGCAATTTCAACCAAAAAAAAAAACCAAAAAATTGCAATGATATGGTTATAATGTAAAATATACTTCAGTTGCTTAAATATGGACTTTTAAATATTCATTATCAAGTTTGAAGATTGGGTGAACATTAGGGGTGTCGTAAGGGAAAAATAATGTATGTTATTCAACTATTTATAACTCGAAGGGTTTTAAAAGATTTTTGTTAAATATGTCAAGTATTAGCTATAATTATTATTCAGTAATGTCAATGTACTTGCATTTCATATTAAAAGATTAATTTCTAAAATTAATATATTCTTATGAATCTATAAACATTTCTATGGAGAAAACAAGAGTGTACTATAAAAGAATATTGTTGAGTTATTAGTCTTGTTTAGTTTTATTCAAATAGGAATTGAATTTTGGAAACGTGTATATATATACATATATAAATATATATGCATGTATGTATGGACAAAATCACAAATAAATATCTTGGTAGGAAGCTCTCTTCTTACTATATAAGAGATTAGTTTGTTTTTTACAATTAAATTGAAGTTATTGGGGCAAGATAGAAAGAACGAGCGTTGCATTCAATATTTCATTAACACAATAAATCTTATATGAGAAATACAATTATATCATTATAGTTGACACTTAAATTTTGACTATCCATTTAAGATTTAATTGCATGGAAAATTAGGGACTAATTTTTAACCCCTAAACAAAAATAATTCTCATTAAATTGCATAGTATGTAGACACTAGGTGCATTTGCATCTATAGAATTTAGCATAACATAAAATTAAAAAAAAAGAGAGAAAAAGAAAAGAAAAAAACGAAGAAGGAAAAGACACATGGGGATAGGGGTGTCAATGGGTTGGATTGGGTCGGGCTTTCTTGATACCCGACCCGACCCAAAATGTAGAGGGTCGCACTTGACCCGCCCCGCCCCGCCCCTACCCAAGACCCTATTCAACATTTACCCCAAAAGATGGGTCGGGTTGGGTAGGGTCGGGTGAGTGCCGGTGCCGGTGCCTCAACGCTAAAATCTCACAAGAGTTGTATAAATCGTCCTCTTGCTCAGTCTCTATCTAGCGCCGACACCCCTTTCTCTCGCTTGAAGGGTCCATGGACAGAGGCAGCTCCTCCCCTCCGTCTCTTTTGCGTTTCAAAGAACTCCCAACTTCGGGAGGGCATGAACGGGCGGTGGCCGATTGGGTTCCCTTTCGCCGGCTCTCCCTCCTCCGGTCCCCGACGTCGAAGAAAACAATCCCAAACACAACCATTCAACCGCAGGATCAGTAGAAAAACTCAGCCACCAACAGCACCCGCGATCCGATCCTTCCTCCCCATATATAAATCGAGGTGGAGAAAAACGCGGCGATCGGAGAAGCAATGCCGACAAGACTAGACAAGACAAGACGAGGAGAGCTCATGAGCAAAGCTTAGCTCGAGAAATCCCCCCTTCCCTTTGATCTACGCTGGAATCGTGGCCGCCGGAAAGAAGGAGAAGAAGCCGAAGCCGCTGTTGCCGCCGATGAGAGATTGAGGAGCAAGCACGATGTACGTAGAGAGAGAGAGAGAGAGAGTGAGAGAGGGTTTGCTGGTTAGGTTTTTTTGTACGTAGAGAGAGGAGAGAGAAGAGGGAGAATAATGGGTCTACTAATGGGCCGGCCCTGACCCTATTTGACCCTACCCTAACTTTAACAATACCCATCCTAAAAGTCCTATCCTAAAAAAATTGAGACCCAACCCCAAAATACCCTAAATTTTAGGGCCGAGCCGGGCCGGCTCAAGTCGGGCCGGGCCGGCTCGGGTCTTTTTGACACCCCTACATGGGGAGCTCTTCCCATGCACCAACAGGAAAGGGGTTCACAATTCACGCATCTCACAGCTACAAGAGAGAGAATTGAGAGTGTACAGAGAGAGGTAATCGCTTTTTCAGAGAAAAGAGCGTCTTTCACAAAACGGGCGCGGGGTGGTCTTCAAGAGAGAGGCATTTCACAGAAAAGACAAATTTTGAGAAGAGCATAGCAAGAGGAGAGAGCGAGAAAGGAAAAGTCAAAGAAAAGAAGACAAGAGAGAAACACTTCTCTCCAGGGGCTGAGACGAAGGCCTTTCTTTCTCTCTCTCTCTTGTTTCCATCCACGTACGCACGAAAGAGGAAAACCTACGGTCTGCACATGCAGAGAGAAAAGAGAAGGAGTTTTAAACGGCGGGAGAGAGCGAACAGAGGAGATGAGCCGAGAGAGAAGGGATTTTTGCTCGCTCGCCGGCGGCCCGTTTGAGTCTCCATCGTTTCCGTTGAAGGCTCCACCTACCGGCCACCATTCGTCTCCAAACAGCCCCACAAACCAGGTAGGCCCCGGTCTAATCCTGCTCTGTTTCGGCCTCCCTTCCCCTGCCTCTCGGGTGCCGGGCACACCAAGCCTATTCGGTGGTCACCTGGCCCCGTCAATAGAGGCTTAAACTTGTTTCGCATTCAAACAAGTCGTTTTAACAGTCGTATGTCAAAAAAAGGCCATGAGTCTGGTCAAAATCGGCCCTGTAGCTCCATTTCCCAGCCGCCTACCACCTGTTTGACCAAATGTCTCAACCAGACCGTTTAAGCTGTAGAGTGTCAAATCTGGTCGTGTCATTTCTTGGCGTTTCGATGCAAACTGAGATGAACTCGTGACCAGATATGGTTTTTTAGAGCTTTGGACATCACGTTTAAGCCAAAAACGATTTTGAATCTCGGTCTAAAATCCATATTCGACCCCGTCTACTACCTGTTCGACAAAATGTCGAAATGAAACTCCCGAATCTGTTTTTGCAAAACCGACACTCTAAAACTTTGGTATATGCATGGTTTGTTCTAATATGGTCACTGACTCCAAGTTTCCTTTGTCTTTTATGTGATTTTGACACGATTCGCATATCATCTGGGTTGGCCATGCTTGCATCTCCCGTCCGTCGGAAGGCTTTTCGTCAACGGTGATGCCTGCGATTCAAGGCTGCCACCGCCCATTAGTTATATTCTATCCCATGTCGTGTATGTCTGGTTGCTTAGGCTTAATGTTTTTCTGGTGGCCATGAGTTTGGGGGCCAGGAAATCGACTTCTTGCTCGCCGACTCATTTTCATGGTTGGGGTTAGTCGACGGTTCGGTGGCCGCGTTGGCCAATGGCGAAGGTGTAGAACCACTGGCAGTCGTCGGTGTTGGCCGTGCAAGCTGGCGGTCAGGGGGCGGTGAGGTTCCCAGTGTAGTCTCGGTGAAGGCATGAAGGAGTTCTCGGTGAGCCCAGGGGGAAGAAGACGTCCAGAAGGGAAATAGAAAATGAAAACAGAACAAATAGAAAAAAAAAAATGAACAATAGAAAAGAAAAGGATAAAAGAAATCATAAAAGAAATAGGAAATTAGAGTATAATCCGGGCGGATAGGAGCGCTGAATCGGACCGGGTCCCCCGACCCAGTCTGAACTCCATTTTCCATAATTAAAAAATTTAAAAAAATTCAGAAAATTTAAAAATTGGGAAAGGTTTAGAAATTAGTTTTTGGGTTAATTTCGTTAGGTTTTAGTGTTATTTTCATTCTAGATTTAGTTTTAAAAATAGGAAAAAAAATGAAAAAAAACCCTTCAAACACTACAAAAAAAGCGCAATTTTGCCACGAAAATTTTCCAACGAAAAAATTTTCGTCAAGAAATTTGTGACAAATTTTCCAACGAAAAATAAAATTGTTGGAAATTTCCAACTAAAAAATTTTTTTTCGTCAAGAAAATTCGTTGGAAATTTCCAAAAAAAAAAATTAATCGCAAAATTCGTTTGAAATTTCCAACAAAAAAAAATTAGTCGCAAAATTCGTTGGAAATTTCCAACAAAAAATTTTTCATTGGAAATTTCCAACGAATTTTGCGACTAATTTTTTTTCGTTGGAAATTTCCAACGAATTTTGCGACGAATTAAAAAAAACCTGGTATTATTCGGCTTTTTTTTATATTCGTGGGAAAATTCGTTGGAAATTTCCAACGAAATTTCCAATGAATTTCAATTTTCGGGCAATTATTTATTGTGTACGATTTTCGTTGGAAAATTCGTTGGAAATTTCCAACGATTTTTCCAACGAATTTCAATTTTCGGGCAATTATTTTTAGTGTGTACAATTTTCGTTGGAAAATTCGTTGGAAATTTCCAACGAATTTTCCAACGAATTTCAATTTTCGGGCAACTATTTCTTGTGTATAATTTTCGTTGGAAAATTCGTTGGAAATTTCAAAAAAAAAAATTCGTTGGAAATTTCCAACGAATTTTCCAACGAATTTCAATTTTCGGACAATTATTTTTAGTGTGTACAATTTTTTCCGACGAATTTCAATTTTCGGGCAACTATTTCTTGTGTATAATTTTTCGTTGGAAAATTAGATTTGGAAATTTCAACGAATTTTCCAACAATTTCAATTTTCGGACAATTATTTTTAGTGTATACAATTTTCGTTTGGAAAATCGATTTGGGAATTTCAACGAATTTTTTTCGTTGAAATTTCCAACGAATTTTCCAACAATTCAAAAAAACCCGATACTATTCGGCCTTTTTTTATTATTGGGAAAATTCGTCGGAAATTTCAACGAATTTTCCAACAATTTTAATTTTCGGGCAATTATTTCAGTGTGTACAATTTTCGTTGGAAAATTCGTTGGAAATTTCCAACGAAAAAAAATTTGTTGGAAATTTGCAACGAATTTTCCAACGAATTGCAATTTTCGGCCAAATATTTTAATGTGTAAAATTTTCGTTGCAAAATTCGTGGAAATTTCCGCAATTTTGCAACGTAAATCTTTCTTATTCTTTTTTATTCAAATTTTTCGCTCATTCACTCTCTCTCTCTCTCTCTCTCTCCCTGCCTTCCTTCTCCCTCCCTCTTCCTCTCCGCCTCCCCCTCCCGCCTCCTCCCCCATTTGCCCCCCCGTTGCCCGCCCCTCTCCCTCGGCTCCAGCCCGACCTCGTCTCCCTCCCCATGGCCGCCGCCCGCGACCATCGAGGCCCCAGCGCCACTCCCCTCCCCTCCCCAGGCGCCACCAAACTTGGCGGCAAAGGCCGAGCTCGCCCGGATCTGGCGAGCTCGAGCTTCGCGCCTTGAGTGACTCGCCAGAATCTACGAGGCGGCTCGAATCATCGCGCGAGGCGGCTTTCGCCCAGAATCTGGCGCTCGAGCTCGTTGGCGAGGCGAGCTCGACCCTCGCCGGCCATGGCGAGGGTCGAGCTCGCCATGGTCCGGCGAGCTCGCCCCTCGCCGGCGACAAGGCGGCATGGGCGATTTTTCGAAAAAAAATTCGTTGGAAAAAAAATTTCCACGATTTTCATCCAAAAAAAATTGTAATTTTTCCAACGAAAAGTTTTTCGTTGGAAAAAAAATTTCCGCAATTTTTCGAACAAAAAAAAATTTGTAATTTTTCCAACGAAAAATTTTTCGTTGGAAAAAAAATTTCCACAATTTTTCGAACAAAAAAAATTTGTAATTTTTCCAACGAAAAATTTTTCGTTGGAAAAAAAATTTTTCGAATTTTTTGATCAAAAAAAAATTTGTAATTTTTCCAACAAATTTTCCAACGAAATAAAATTCTTCGCAAATTTTCCAACGAAAATTGAAATTTTTCGTTGGAAAAATTTCCAACAACCTATTACCAACGAATTTTTTTTCATTAGAAAATTCGTTGGAAATTCCCTTTCCAACGAATTTTCCAAAATTTTTCGTTGGAAATTTTGTCGGAAAAAATTGGTTTTTTTGTAGTGAAAGATTTGTTCGAAAATTTGAACAAGCCATTAAGGATTTACCTTAGAACTTTTGATTGTCTTTTCTTTTTAAAGACGATGCTAGGCCACTAGTTGTTTATTTTCATGTCAATTATTTTGTTGCACACTTTTAATACATTTGTTGTTATTTTCCATTTTTAGCATGGTTATGATGGATTTTAGGCTTCTCAATAGATTGCCTTGGTGCATTAATTAGCAAGTGGTCAAATTTAGATACCGAAAAGACACTAGTCAAATCACTAGTGTAATCAAGTCCCTGATTCTTAGAATACCTGATTCGCACATATCGAGACGATACTCCCGCGTCTTAATTAGGGTTTCTAGCCAATCCTTAACTATGGTTAGTGGCGACTTTAATTCAATGCATAAATTAGACAATTCTTGTCGTGCGAGATATGAGGCTCGAGAGCGTCTTCATTTTTGGACATGAGCCTTTTGGTTTGTCCTTGGAACAAACCAACCGATGTTCATATCCATCAACAAATACCTCTTGACCTATACCGATTAATTTTTTTTCTCCCCCAATCGGGACGGGTAGGTCGCAACAATTATGTGCTTCGATAATATAATATTTTGTGTGACAAATAAAAACAACTCATAAATATTTTATTAGTCTCTAATATAAATAAAATAAATATCTACTATGCACGTATGACGTAGTTTTTGTATTGATTTTTTCTTTTAATTTTAAACTTGCTCAAACGAAGAGTGGATGTCGCGACCCTTCTTTTTCCGTCATGGGAAAAAGGAACGGGTTTAGGTGGTATTGCCCAAAAAGGTGGACCGATGGCCCATCGATCTAGACGCCGAACTCTCCCCAAGTTCATACCCAGCAATAACGTTGGATTTCGTTTTGAATTCTCGATAACTTAAGTACTTCTAGGAGTCGCCACTAGCCTATTGGGGTCAGCTAGAAATCAATCAAGACGCGGGAGTGTCGCCTTGATTCCTACGCAACCAGAGGTTCTAGGGCCGGGGACTTGTTTACACTAACATTTCTATTAGCGCCCTTTTGGTACCTAACTTGAGAGTGCATTATCTAAGTGGTCATGCGATCTTGATTACCAATTATAACCCTATGATATCAAAGCCGCTAAGTGTCCTTGCAAATGTTTTTGTGGGATTATTTTCTTCAATGTCTAGATTAATACTAACCTAATTTAGGAAAGAAATTAACACTCAAATTATTAAAAAAAAAAGCAGAGCAGTAAGTAAACATCCAAGAAATTGAAATGACTTGAAAATAAACGTGGAAGGAGAAAACCCGATACAAGTCGGGCAAATAATATTACATGGCCTCGTTATCACGCCCCGGGACAGGACCCCCATGAGCAAAATGAGAATTCAAATATGCATGAAGTTACTCTAGCTACACAAAACTATTCTAAGTAATTTTAGTCTATGCAAAATGGATTTTTTTTGTCGTAAAAATGGTAATAAAATACCAAAATAGCATTAAATTAGCCAAATGACTTTATAAAATTAGGAAAATCTCATAAATGTCATTTTTTGCATAATTTGATGCTATCCAACATTTTTCATTTTTTTGAAATTTTTTGATTTTTTGATTTTTTTTTCTTTTTTTTTATTCATAAAAAATAATAATTCCCTAAATCAGCCTATGCTCGGTTTACGTGAACATGAAACAACTCAGAATATGAATACCACGAGAACTGGGCTCAAATCAACCGTTTCAAGATCGAAGCTTGGTTTGGGGCATTTTGTCGAGCATTTGGTGTGCATTAAACTGCCCCAAATGGCTTCCTCGAGCCATATTCATGGCCTTCAATCTCACTCCGTATGTAATATCAAGTGGAACCAAAGTATCAAGGCTATATTATCACATGCAAAGAACAGGATTAGCTGGAAATCACAACCTAAAACGCACAAGAACCGAGTTGGAATCGGCCTCCAATATGTGGGTTCGGGCTGCTTTTGCAAATCTGGGTTTAAACCCAGGTCAAGCAAACTTGTTGCATGCCCAGATTTAAGCCCCAACACTCATCACGTGCAAGATCTAAGGGAAACATCACTTCATCCAAAAGAATATACGTAACATCTACTTTTAAATGGAACAAACATCATGGGGAATGATCAAGTGAACACGTCGAAACAACCCCTCCAAGAAGCATACACGCATGGTTCATAGTGACTAGCCATGAATCATTGTGGGTTAGCTTGGCTTTTTACTCAAGTTGCAAGCCATCTCATGGTTCACACAGGGCTTCAAAGACCAAACCAAGTGGATCTCAGCATAATTTGTACACCCATATAACGTTCATCAAGCTCATGAAGGTAGAAAACGCATGCAAAGGGGAGTAGCAAGTCAAACATGTAGGGCTCATGAAGGGGCTCCCACACTTTAGAAAAATTCCAGCCTCAGAAATCAGTTCTCTGGGCTGGTTTTCTCTTGATTTTTCATGATGAAAACATGTTCAAAATTGAACAAAAATACATGTAGGATGCTCACCTTGCTTCCTAGTTTCTCTTTGAAGTATCCCTTGGCCGAGGGAACCAAAAATTTGTCTTCGAAGAGCGCGGGGAACTAGGCTTCTTCAAACTGGAAAATGAGATCTGCAAAGAAAAAAACTAACAATGAAGGTTTTTGTTGGTCTCCAAAACCAGAATCAACGACCTCTTTTTCTGACTAATTTGACACCAACCAAAACTAGATGTATTCTAGTTTAATTTACAAGTCACGGGTATCCTCATATATTCCTCATGTCTCTCAAAAACTCCCACTTTCCCTCGCCAGTAACCATCTGACTTCAACACTTAGAAAATTTCTGGGTTTCCGTCTTGACCCGAGAATGGGCTGCTTTTCGGGGGAATTTTGGATGGCTTCCCGACATCCATTTGGGACGTGTGACCTATGGTTGGAAAGCTCTTTGAATGTAGTTCCACTCTCTAGTTGAAGGTTTTGGCTATTTTTGGCTCGAAGTTCACGAAAATCTCACTTTCCTCTCCACAAGCCAGTCTGAAACTTTTCTGGGTTCATTTTCTGTTTGAGTTGCATCTGAGGGTGTGTTTTTGGAACGACCGTGAACTCTCCTCTTCTCATCTCATCCCTTTCTTTTTATCCCCCAAAATAACATGCTTCAGAGATCCTATCCACCAAATCCAACCAAATTTTGAGCCCGTGATTACCCATTTACCAAGCCTGCAAACTGAGTCTCTTCACCAACTCTCTTACTCAAATCATCACACTTTGCAGGTTTGACTGAGATTATCACGTGCTTTCAGCAGCTTATCCCTATCAAATTTTTGTCCATTTGCACTCCTAATGATGGTCTCACACCTCGGCCAGAGTTCACGCTGATTGGTTGGCTGAGCAGGATATGGTGGGGCCACAAAGTTGGCTACTCAGCAGCCCCGAATTGAGACCAAATCATGGACCGGTTTTTGGAAGCTGATTTAAGTGCTTTAATCCATTAATCTGGTCGGAATTTTTGATCAGTTTGAAATTTGAAGCGTATTAGTTCAAGATGATAATCAGAATTTGCAATTTTCCATGCCCAATTTTGCAGGAAAGTCCCTTAAAATTAGCCATTTTCTTGCCCGAAAATGCCCGATTTGAGACAATTTAGTCCTTTTGGCTTGATTTGATCAATTTTACCTTGCCCATTTTCAATTTCAAGCTTGATTAGGGGTAAAAATGATGATTTAAGGGTTTGGGGGCAAATTTTACAAATTTTGCGATTTGGTCCCCCAACTTTTGGAAATTGCATTTTGGCCCCAACTTGTTGGTTCATTTGCAATTTGATCCCTCAGGTCTCGGCTAGCTACACTCGAATCCTTGGCCCTGGCTCTTCCATTTTTTTTTTTAGTAGAATGATTCCAAAATATTTTTGTGGAAAACCAAGTTCCAATTTTTCGAAGACGATTTATGGGCAAAAAATTTAGGTGTCAACAGTGGACATCAGCGCTCGTGACTATTAACTAGTTAACTATAATGATAGATTCATTTCTCTGCATCTTTTGCTATTATAAACTAATGCATTTCAAAGTTAATTAATAGAGCCATATCTTCTTTTTAAGGGTAATATTTATTA
>JAMXDD010000001.1:20174352-20245382 GCA_024733475.1 Syzygium grande
GAGGAACTGTATATCCATTCAAGTAAGAGTCGCACATTTTCTTTAAAAGACAGTCATTATCTATGGAAAAAGTAATTTCCGCGTGCAACGATCAATCGTTACTAGTAGTTACAAGAAAGTAATGCATTTACAACAAGTAGAAGTCTTGATTCCTTTGTGAAAATTTTAAAAAAATAATACAGACTTTAAAAAAGTTGCATCCGTCGAACCCATAATGTAAACATACAACATAATGTTAATCAATAATTAATGTGGGTAAGAATCGGGATTTGTTTCATCAGATTTTTTGGAGTCAGCATTGATCAAATATTTTGGATAGACAAAAATACTTGCGTTCATCTCCCTTATTAAATACTTACACGATTGTTCTTCCCGTCTTGCAACTTCAATGAAGTTAATTGTAAGCCAATGTTTCAATTGTTTATGATATAATAACCAAATTAAAAAAAGGTATAAGACAACATCATATAAATAAGTACACTTAAAATAAATTACATCCATTTAATCTCTTCTTTCTGAATTAAATTAAATATCTTAACTATTTTTCAGAAATTTGGCCATAGAGTTCCCTGCTACGCCCTTCGATAATATATTCACTTTAATTAATGAGTTGACTTCAAAAAAAAAAATAAAATAATGAGTTGACTCAGTTGAAGGATATTGTGGCAATCTTTGGGTTAATACCATCAAAAACCTCAAACTGGTACATGTGTGACAATTTTACTCTGTACTTTTTTACCACAAAAAATTTCAAACTGGTACATTTGTAACAATTTTACCTCGAACATCCCCTAAAAAACCCCAAACCAGTATACTTACGACAATTTTACTTTGAACATACTACAAAAAACCCCAAATTGGTACACATATGACAATTTTACCCTAAACTAAAATTTCAATATTATTTTTTTTATTTTTTCGAATTTGTATTATCATTTTGTTTTTTTTTTCTTTTTTTTCTTCATCTTCAACCTTTGGCCGGTCGCCGAACCGGTGAATGGCTAGAGGCGGAAGCCGGCAAGGTCGGTGTGACATCCCGAATTTCGGCTATTTTTGGGATTTATAAAATGCGTAATTTGTCAGTGTACTTATAGTAAAATCTCGCCCGAGAACTGATTACTCCCGGTTATCATTTTAAATTAGAGATTTCGCTAAAATCGCACTCGATCAAATTTAGCCGTTATTTGGATCCCGAACTTGGCAATCGATTTTCGGGAGTGTCGGGACGAAATAAATTGGACGGTGTCAATATTGTGGTAGCCAACGTTGAGATTGTCAGGAATGATAGAAAAGGGAGTTTTTGACCAAGTGTAAATTTGGGCTAGTAGGCCTCCCCTCGTTAAAATTTAGTTTCATTAATTTGGCCTTTGTCTCTTTTTATGTGCGAGGCTTATTTTGGACTGGTAGACCATTTTCAATTTTGAATTCGGACCTTCGATTTGCGTTTAATATTTGAATTTGTATAACTTTTTTTTAATTTCTCTCTCTCTCTCTCTTCCCTTTTGACCGCGCGTACGTTCCTCCCCTTTTTCGGTCACGTCCCCCCTACCTGTCAGACCCATACCCCTACTCCCTCTCTCTCCTTCTTTTTCCTTTTTTTCTTTCTTCTTCTCTCTCCTTTCTCTTTTCTCTTTCTTCTTCCTTTCTCCTTCTTTCCCGACTGGTTCTGGGCATGCGTCTGCTCGCCCGACCCGAGCGCCCACATGACCCGTCCCCCGCCCTGCGCCCGGCGGCGTCTCGCCGTCGCCCGACCGGGCAGCGCCGCATTGTTTTGTCGCCGCCACCGGTTGTCGCCCGGCCTGCTGCGGGCGTGAGCGGCGGCTCATTTTGCGGCCGCCGCCATCGGTGCTACCAGCCCGCCCGGTGATCTATCCTCCGTCGTCCGGCCAGCGTTTCCCGCGCCCCCCTCGACCCGATTCCTCTCTCTCCCTCACCCTTTTCCTGTTTTCTTTCTCTCCCCCCAAGGCTTAAAATTATTACGGACTCTCCCTCGTCGCTGCGTTTTTCCCGCGCCCGTCGCCGCCCGGTAAGGTGGCCCGATATCGTCCCGTGGGGATTTTTCCCCTCCTCTCCTCGAAAATTCCCTTCCACCCACGCCATCACTCCCCTCTCTTTCTCTTGTTTCTACGAGGACCCAGGCCTTGCCGCCCATTGAATGCGTCCCCACCACCCTTTGCCTCCCGACCAACCCAAACATCCAGCCATCCCACTCTCTCTTGCCATGTCCATCTTAGGAACAATCGTCTAGTCCGTAATTATATTCAGGCCCGTTCGGAATAATCGCCACTAATGCGCCTTTATTCGCCCGAGGGGCCGCCGATTCCGATCCCTTTTTCGTCGCGTGTTTGGCCCGTTTCAAGCTTAGGACACCCGGTGAGTTCGACCCTAAACCCTAATTAGGATTATTTGCATTTCTAGACAAGTTTAGAGGTAAATTAGGGTAATTTAGGGGTTATCGTGTAAAGGATGGTAGGGGTTGATGTCGCGGCTGATTTGGTGAATTATAGTGACCGTTTGATGAGGTTTCGCGGCTATGTAAGTGCCGAGAGGTGGCTGGTCAGGTTTGGAATGGAATAACCCAGGTTCGGGGAAGTTCGGGTCTAGAATGCGGATTCTAGTGTGCACCTTAATTGGCATTATTGGTGACTAATCAAAATGATATTTTGGGGAGTTAAATAGAAAATTTTGAGGATACTTAGTGGCCTAGAGTGACTGGCGTGGGGGCTGCCCATGCTGATACTGAATCGGAACGAGGCGCGAATGATTAGAGGTTAATTAAGTGGTTTAGGATTTGATTTGTGGGTTGACTTAATTGTGGTGATATATGTGATGAATTGGAAGTTTTAGATGCCGATTTTGATGTGGTTTAACATCCTATGGTGGGCTGTTCATGGGTAAGAATTATTGAGATTAATTAGCCTAAATTCGGATTAGTTAAGACTTAATTAAAGAAATTCTAAATATGCCGTGATTACCTGATTTAGTAGCTGATATGTGGGCTCATTGATGATGGATGTGGTGATGTTATGTTGCATGCCTTGATGGGCCGAGAAAGGAAGTAGTAAAGTGGACCCGAATTTGTGAACTTGGATGGGTTATTTACGAGAATTATGTGCCAGTGGTGTGTTTAAGCTTAATTGCTTTTAAACTGTGTTATTAGGGTATGTCATGACTAAGTTAAATATATGGAATTGCTACTGGAACCCGTCATGGCATTGATGGAGCATGACTTGACATGATCTAATTGCATGTCTATGAGTGGATTTGCATGCTTGTTGGAAGTCGCAGTGTTGCCTGAGAGTGGAGCTGCAGACACACATTTTTGTATGCTAAGCATGGGCACATATTGGCGTTGGGACTTGTATGATGCCATTACATGTGATTTCACATATTATGTTTCGATATGGTTGAAATTGTGAGTGCAAAATTGCGTGTACCTGACGTGAATATTGTGGCCTTCGGGTCAGGATAAATTGTGGCCTTCGGGTCGGGCCTTCGGGTGGGAACAAACTGTGGCCTTCGGGTCGGGCCTTTGGGTCGAGATAAACTGTGACCTTTGGATTGTGGCCTTCGGGTCGGCTTAACTATTGTTGGCCTCAAGGTCGTGGCCTTCGGGTCGATTTAATCGCATACGTTTTATAATGATATTAAAAGTCTAACCTGTATAGCGGAGTTTTGAATCGGGCTATGGGCCCGGGTGAACTCATATTGATTGTTATACTGGTTCATTGAATTATGTGTTTTATTTACTCTCTGGAGGTGCACGTTAGCCTAGTTTAGGTTTAGGGAATTACTCACTAAGATTATTCTCATTGTTGTTTAAACCACATTTTCAGACCCCCAACCTTGAGGATGGCAGGCGTACCGAAGTGTTTTTGGGAGGAGCCCCTGGCTAGTTGTAGTGGTCTTGAACTGCTTTTGATTTTTGAGCATGGACTGTAATTGAATATTGTGCCTAGTGCCCTAGTATCAACGCAAGTGTAATTGTTCATGTTGTTTGCTGAGTGGCTATCCTTGGTTATTTGGTTTAGAACTATTCGGGTATTGCATTGCTTTCGCATGTGCTTTAAATCTCTATGTTGGGTCTTGGGTCGGCGTTGCGTCCTGGGACGTCGCACACAAATCGACCTTTGCGAGGGATGTGGCGCGCCGAGGAGTGCGGGGCGTGATAGTCGGCCCCGCTGGCTGCTGGCGAGGGCTGCATAAGAAGAAGGGAGAGGAATTTGAGGAGGATAGCCGGAAGAAGAAGAAGAAGAAGAAGAAGAAGAAGAAGAAGAAGAAGAAGAAGAAGAAGAAGAAGAAGAAGAAGTTGTTGATTTCAGCGCTGAATTGAATACTACCGCAATTGACCAAAAGCTGCTGTTTCTAGAGTTTTGGAATCTATTCCCGCGAGGAAGCTCAAACAGGACCCATTTTCGCATCGACCCAAATACTAGAGCCATTGCGCCGAAGATAGCGAAGCTATTACCGAATCTTGCTCCCAAGCTCCCTCAACGTCTGTTGGAAGAACAGTTCATCGCCCTTCTGCAATCATGTAGGACCAAGAAGCGACTTCATCAAATTCACGCCCAGGTAGTCTGTCATGGCCTCGAGCAGAACCACTATGTTGCCCCAAAAATTCACGCCCAGGTAGCTTGTGCTCAGCTCAAGGAAATGGGGTATGCTCATCACGTGTTTGACCGAATTCTCGACCCGAATGTATCTCACTGGAACGCTGTGCTCAGGGGGTGTTCTCAAAATGAATTGAACAAGGAGGTCGTTCTTTTGTTCAGTCGAATGAGGAGCATGGGCATGATGCCCAATTGCTTCACTTTCCCTATTGTGCTCAAATCTTGGGGCAAGATCCATGCTTTGACGGAAGGCCAAGAAGTGTATTGTTTTGTGATCAAGTTCGGTTTTAAGATGAAGAAAAAAGAAAAGAAAAGAAAAAATAAAAAAAAAAAAAAATTCGAAAAAATAAATAAATAATATTAAAAAATTATTAGTTCTGGATAAAATTGTCACAAGTGTGCCAGTTTGAGGTTTTTGTGGTCAAAAAAATAGTTTAGGGTAAATTTGTCACAGATTTACTAGTTTTGAGTAAAATTATCAAAGGTGTACTAGTTTGGGGTTTTTTTATGATAAAAAAAAATTTTGGGGTAAAATTATCACAGATATACCAGTTTGGGATTTTTGGTGATAAAAAAAAATTCGGGATAAAATTATCATATACATATCAGTTTAGGATTTTTGGTGGTATTAACCCTTCTATTTTTGGACTTTCTTTACTCTCCCACTATCTTCGTCACTCTCCTTTTCGCTCCATCAACTATTATTATACATTCCCCTACTTTTTCCACTCTCTCAGTATCTAAGCCATCTTTTTTCTTCATATTGTCAGTGAGTGAAAACGATAAGAATGCGTAACTCTATGGCATTGTTTAAATATACTTTCCTAAGCTTTTAGCTTAGTACCACCTAAATGCAAAGAAAATTGAATGTATAATCCTACACCGAAAAGGAAACTGAATCCCCCAAAAGTTGTCTTTCCTCACATAAGAAAGGACCCGCCGCTCTATTTTGAGCAATAAATTCATCAGAGAAGTTGCACACCAGGCAAATTGATCATTCAATCTACGACCATAAGTAATGGCGAATTGGGAAGAACTCCCACAAGAGATCCTAGAACTCATCGGTTGTCGACTAGCCCCAGAAGACTTTTTAGCTTTTGGAGGGGTGTGCACCTCATGGCAGTCTGCCGCCACCAAAGAGACGTACAAGGCGATGTCGAGAGCCCTGTGGTTCATGACTTCTGTGCGCCAGCAAATAGCTGAGTTCTTCAGCCCCTCTAGAGGAAGAATTTTCCAGTTGCTAGCATCTCGAATTGCGACCATGTCTCCCCCAGGACGGCTACTCGTGTCAAAGGGGCACCGCGACTTTATCTTCAATCCGCTTTCGTGCCTCAGCATCGAACTCCCCTCCTTGGAGAAGCTTCGCCGCAAGTCACCTCTCGCTGTGGAACTTGACGTGCTAAAGAAGCTCCGGTGCGGACCCAACAGAATCCACAAGATCGCGTTGTCCTCAAGCCCTTCTTCATCCAGGAGCTACACGACCATGATCTCTTTTCACGGGGATTTTCGGGATCATAAACAACTAGGGTTCGCCATTCTCAGATCAGGAGAAGATGCGTGGACGGTAATGAGTCCAGCAACGCATCTGCATTGGTCCAGCCTCGTTGGGCTCATTCATTACGACGGGCTATTTGTCGTCTTGGATGCGGGTAACCAAATAATGACTCTTGACGAGAGAAAGGGTCGTATGCAATTGCGACTAGATCTAGGGCAGAATTTTCACGGTTGTGGGTATCTCATGGAATGTTCAGGTTCATTGCTGGTGGCTTGGAAGATAAAGGGCGAAAACGATGGACCCGTGAAACACATCCGAGTTTTCAAAGTGGATTTGAAGAAGAGAACTAAGAAAGAGGTCGAGAGCCTGGGGAACGCTTCTCTCTTCTTAAATTATAACTCTTCCTTCTCGGTGGAGTTCAACGCCGAGTACCCCGAATCTTGCTTTCTCGGGATCAAGCCGAACCACATCTATTTCACAGATTACATGGATGAGAAGAAGATTTACAGCATGGAAGATGGAAAGGTTGAGACATACCTCGAGGCAACTGGCTGTCACCGTTATGCAGGCGAGTGGTTCCAACCTGATTTTTGAAAATTTCTGAGTAGGAAGATTTTGACGTCAAACCAACTCGATTGGAGTGGGCCCATCTCCACCCTTGATCACAACACAAGGGCCCTACAGGACACGATCAACAGATCATTGAGTACAGATCTACTTTCAGGGCAGCTTGCAAAGGATATCCCTATTTCCTATAATATACATTCGTGACTAACTTTCCTATTTACCACCGACCACGACGCCAAGGCCAATGAACCCTCGCCACGACCTGAAACAAATCCTTTTACCATCTCAGACGTCGCTGGAAACAACCATCCAACAATCCCATGATCATCGTGGTCAGGTTGTGACTGGATTTGAGGTCGTAGGCTTCAATGTGCAAAACGTGAAAGGAACAAAGAAGAAGGGGAAATTGTGAGGTTTGACCACAAGACGTAAGAAAATATTAAGGTCAAAACTAGATTCCAAAGCTCACCGTCTGCATAAGTTTGGGACTCATCGGGAAGGAAAATCCATCGGTAAAAAGCCATTTTCCGTACCTAATAGTGAAAAAGGATTTCCAATGATATTTTAAGCTAGCACCAAAAATACTTCGATTTTCCAGAAAAGTGACCTTTATCTACATGCACAAATCTATTTTGCTAGTGTCTTGGCTCAATAAAGGATGTGAAGGTGCTTTTCTATGTCATTCCTAAACTTTCAATTGATACGATTAATAAGGTCTCAATAGTTCTATCCAATACTTAAAATCTTTCCCGAAATTTTGACTGAATCGATTGGGTTCTTAAACTATTTCAAAATGTTCAGCTATAACCTTGCAATCAAGAAAAGCTTTTAAATTGGGGAAATTGTCACCCTTCTCATCCTCAACTTTTCAACTGGGGTCATGTTAAATGGAAAACAGATGAAATAAGAAACTAAAAATTCTCCATGCTGGTTACTGGTAGATATTTTTAAATCACTTTTCCTTGATTTCCAAACTATTCAAAATCTTCAACCTTAAAATCTTAACTGAAGACTGTTAACTACTTGAAATTATCTATTTGAAGTGATTGAGAAAAGGGAAAACAAAACTCCCGCCTAAAGTGTACAGTACTCATAGAAAAGAGATATAATCACGGGTATAATTTTCTCGATCAAATTGTATTTTCATCATATAGATCGGTGTCTGTCAACAAATTTCAATAAGTTAATTGATGGAAGCATGACACTTGAACATTTTGAAGTAATTGAAGGACCTGATCAAACTGATTTAAAGCTGAGAAACAACATCGTGAATCGAAAAGGAAAGGGACCTAATTGTACCAAACAAAAATTCATGAATGACTTTGCATATTAGGCAAAAATTAGAGACTACTAGCATTATCAACCCCTAACAAATTTCATGTTACCAGAGGGTAACATCATTGCCCCCACCGCAACCGAAGTTATGGTCCAACAAAAGGCTCGTCACTACTTTCTTCTTCATCAATCCACCCCCGCCCCCTCTTATGTTTGTTTTGATAAAGAATTACTTAATTATAAGTATTGCTTGTTTAGTGAAATACTTTAGGAAAATTAACCTAAACTTTTCTACAAAGGAAGAAGGACTTAATTTACCAAAATACAAAGGGAAGATTTAAGTTTAACAGTTGAACAGTGTTAAAGAGTTAATGAGTTATATAATTTGATGCTAAAAACTCAATTTACTTTTTTTTTATATAATAAGACTAAAATTTTAAGCCATCAAACCAAGAGTAAATTGTGTTTTGCCATCCACACCAAAGGAATTCCATTAGATGGAAAAAAAAGGCAATAAGATTTGTGAAACGAGGTAGTTAGTCCTGACAATATTGTCTTTCCATAGGACTGACATTCTCTCCAATACAACAAAAGAAAGGACCTAATTAGTACCCGGCTTTAACTCTACCAAATTCTCATTGACCTTTCACATTTGTTCACTTAATTGATGGATGCCTTGGGCAGCATATTTGAAAATTTAATATAGTTTGCGTGTGAAACTTTTGAGGAGGAAACGAGCGTTATGTAATTCAAAACTGTTAATCTCGTCTTAATTGTCATTTGTCGGGACTATGTGTCACGCCCCGTACCGCACAAAGCATGAACATCCACGTATAGGTCGAGAAAGGTACGACGCTCCCAGGTTTATGTCGCCGACCCAAAAACTCAATAAGAGAAAACACGTCACATGCGGAAACGACGTATATATAATAAATATATATACACCCAGACAAATTATTATAACCAGGAATAGCGCGAGATAACCACTGTTCCGCTCCATTAAACCAAAGTATACATTATAAAACGAACTTACATACAATATCCCTTTGTCAACAAAAAGGTACACTAAAAGGGCCACGAAGCAAAAAGGGATCGGTGGCCTAGGGATATCAAACTGTCTATCGGGAAGGGCTACAGTCAAAAAGTGGCGGCCCTCACACCTAAGGCTGGGACCTAAACTAGGGCTCCCAGTCGGGGTCAGATCTAAACGTCTCAAAGAACTCTCGGACTGCTCTGGCTCTTCCTCTGAGCTCATATCCTCAGACTCTGTCTCGGCTCAGGGTCTTGCTCTTCAGCCTTAAAATTCATGGCCGGGGATATGAAATGTCGGTTTTACCACAACCGTGAGAAAACTCAGCAAGTAATAATCCCTAATCCTAAACTAGGCTAATGTGCACCTCCAGAGGGTAAATAAAATACATGAATCAGTGAGCCAAAATAACAACCAACATAAATTCACCCGGACTCACAGCCAATTTCATTATTCCCGCCCTGCAATTTAGGCATTTAATATCAGTATAACATATAGGCGCTGCACGACTCCGGAGGCCATGACAGGTGAATCACCTGTAGGCTCGGGTCCGGAGGCTATAACTTATTCACTCAAGGCCCGCCACCAAGGCCCGACCAAGGCGCATAACTGCTTTGGGGACCAAGGCCCACCAAGGTTACGAATCGCTTCGACCTCGAGGCCCGATCAAGGGCTATAATCGCTTCGACCCGGCCACCACCAAGCACTACGCTTTTAAAAGGTTTGTCACGCATACCCTTGCACTCTAAACCGCTAATAATCAGCACACAAGCTATCTACATATTCGGGATAAAATTAATTGCACTACTCATGCCAAGGGCCAAATAAGTTCTACGCGAATTTGTCAATTTCAATGCCATAAGGGTACGATCAATTCCTTTCCATTTAACCTCAAGTAACCTTAATGCCGCTATCGCAAGACTTATTCAACATTCAATGCGATACACTCAAGGCTCGCCATGTTCCAATCAAACTTAGCCATTAATTCCTCGACCATGGCGCAACCCTAACATTCCAACAAGCCTTAAATCACCCTTAAATGACCTTATTAGATCCCAAATTAGGCATTGAATCACCCAACTTAGACAATCATACAAGAGCCCAATTAATCTCAATTTAGGCAAATCATCCCAAATTCGGATCCTATCATGAACAGTGCCCAATAGCCCACAATTAGTCACCAAATCACACTTAATCAACCCTATTAAGTCCCAATTAAGCCCCCTAATAAGCCACATACATAAATACTTAATTAGACCACAATTTGGCTTAATTAACCCTAAAATTTACCCCTAAAACTTGCACAATTAAACTAATTCGGGGTTTAGGGATTTTACTCGCCTAAATTATCTTGAGACGATCGGGAGCGAGCGGTCGACTACCGATGCGCGGTGAGAGTCGACGGCGGCGCTCCGGGGGCAAGCCGGCTTTCACGGCGGACTCAAGGTTTAATCCGGCCAAAACAGAGGAGGGGCTGAGGTGAGGGGGCCGAGGACGGGGGGAGAGGGGGCTGAGGAGGCGAGGCGGTCGCCGGGGGGCGACGCACGGCGGCGGACGGCGGCGTGGCAATCGGGCGCGAACCGGGCGACGTTGTTTTCTCTCTTCCGCATGGACCAGCAGCGGGCCGAGGGGCGGTGAAACCGAGGGGAAGCTGTCGACGGGCCGGCGGCGTGGGGCGGCACCGGGCGGTCGCAGAGAACGAGCGGTGCGTGCTCCCGTGGAATAAAGAAAGAAGCGTAACCGACGAGGAAGAAGCGTGAAGAAGAAGCCAATCGGGAGAGAGAGAGGTTGAGGAGAGAGAGTCCAAGGGAGAGAGAGAGTGGTCAAAAAAAGGTGGTCAAATTTGAGTTAGTGGAGTCCACATGTCACCAATCTAGGGCTTAGGACAACTTGCCCTTTGATCTAAGGGCTTAAATTCAAACCTCATTAATAAAGCAAGGGCAAAAAGGTAAAACACCCCTAACTAAGGTGTGACCAGATCTGGTTTGGTCCCAACTAACCCTAGTTAAGCCCCAAATTAATTAAAAATTCGGAATTAAGTAAAACAACCTAGGGGCATTTTCGTAATTTTCCGATCCCGGACCGAAATTCCAATTTTTGCCCATACAAGTCCTAAATATTCTTGGGAGACATAATCCGGTGTTGGATTCGCGAAACTCGCTTTCTAAGCCCTCGAAAATCGCCCGCCAAGTCTTGAGAATAAAATAATATTATTTTCTAATTTTCGTCAAAATTCCAGTTTTTGATTGAATGCACTCCGGACGTGTGTGGTTGCTCCAAAAAGGCATCGATTCCGAAAAATAATGTCGTTTGGGCCTCGGAAACGAACATCGAGGTCCTTAGGGACTAAATTGCAAATTTTCCCAATTTCTGTCAAAATTTCTATTTTCAGCCGTTCTCGTTCCAGATCTATGTCGCCCCTCTAAAATGACGTCTTTCTTACAAAATAGTCGTAATTGCCCTTGAAATTTTGATATCGAAATTCGGGTCCAATATCGCGATCACAATAGCTCGTTTTGAAGTCTTAGGGCCTCTCACTAACGGGTGGCTGTTTAGGTATTACACGTATCGACCTAAGATTGTCCGAATCGTGATGGCCTCAATTTCGAGAGAACGAGAGGAATTATCACTAGTATCGGGGTCGTGATCGTTTGGATTAAAGTCGGGGTTCATTTGTCAGATGTACTTTCGGCCGTGCGAAATCACTCGCGATCCGATCGCACGTTACTGAAAATATCGACCCATCATTTTCCTAAGATTAGCCTATATTGGTTCAAAATATTTCCCCAACGTTCGTTGAAATCGGCGCTCAGTCGCGATCGAGTTCTCGGTCTACGTACCTGTTCCTATTTAACTTTTCCCTTTTGGTTAGTATCCCGTGATTGATCAATTCCGAGCGAGACTTACTAAAATCACACGAGAATTCACATACACTTTATTGGACTCGATAACGGGTCAAAATTCGGGCTGTTACAATTCTTTCCCCCTTACAAAAATTTCATCCCCGAAATTTGTACTCTATACTTGTTCCTCGAATAACTGGGGGTGTTGACGTCGCATGGCCTCCTCGCTTTCCCAAGTAGCGCCTTCCGTCCCGTGGTGTTCCCAGACTACCTTGACCATCGGGATTGTCTTATTCCGCAGTACTCGATCTTTCCAATCTTTGAATCTAACTGGTCTTTCCACGTACGACATCCTGTCGTCCACGTCTATCTCTTCGTATCTTAGGACGTGTGTCGGGTCTGGTTCATACTTTCTTAACATCGACACGTGGAAGACATTATGTACTTGGGACAAGTTAGGTGGCAAAGCAAGCCTATATGCCATATCGCCAATCTTTTCCAAAATCTCGAACGGTCCCACAAACCTCGGACTTAGCTTTCCTTTATTGCCGAATCGAGATAACCCTTTCATAGGTGACACCTTGAGGAATACATGGTCTCCAACTTGGAATTCCAAAGGTCGTCGTCTCCCATCAAGATAGAGACGCCGACTTTGCGTTTGTCTTTAGCCTTTCTCGGATAACCTCCACAGTTTCCACTGTTTGCTGTACCAACTCCGAACCTGTAATGCTTCGTTCTCCTACTTCATCCCAGCATACTGGAGTCCTACATGCTCTGCCATATAAAGCTTCAAATGGGGCCATCTGGATACTTTGCTGATAGCTGTTATTGTATGTAAACTCCACGGATGCAATCGTTCTTCCCATTTTCCTTGAAAATCCAAAGACGAAGACCCTCAACATATCCTCAAGAGTCTCAGATCGTCCTTTACGATCGACTGCTCGATGCATGGATGGTAAGTCATGCTAAATCGTACCTTTGTTCCCAAGCAAATACGCAAGCTTTTCCGGAAATTTGCTGTAAACCTCGGTCACGATCCGATGTAATAAATCTTTGGCACTCCATGCGACCCAACAATAACGCCTTATATGTACAGCTCTTGCGCATACCTTTCTGGCAACAAAATCCTTTCGTCTTCGCTAAGAAATGTGCTGACTTCATAAGTCGATCTACGATCACCCAAATGGAGTCATGCCCTCTTTGGCTTTCGGTAACTTCGCTAATAAGTCCATGGTGATGTGTTCCCATTTTCACTCGTGAATTTCTAATGGTCGCAGAGTACTGTGCTTTAGCACAACGCTTTTACCCGCGACATGTCAAACACTTAGCCACATACCTGGCCACATCCGTTTCATTCAGTTCCACCAATAATGTTTAGTAGATTAAAGTACATCTTAATTGCTACCGGGGTGTATCTTTGTAATTCTTGCGATGAGCTTCTCTTAGTATTTCTTTCTTGAGCTCAGCATCATCAGGTACACACAATCGTCCTCTGAATTTCAGGATTCCATCCTCTGATACTTGGAAATCTGGCTTCCTCGCAGTGGCATCCATTTCCACGATTTTCTGAATTTCTTGGTCAGTGGACTGCAACGTCTTAATCTTGATCTGAATCTCCGGCTCAATTCTCAAGGTAGCCAGCAGATTCGACACATGGCTCAATTTAAATTTAAATTCTGAGTCTCGAAGCCTTTCTAATAACGTCCACTCCTTGATCATCATGTGTGCCATACTTGATTTGCGACTTAAGCGCATCCAGCCACTCGATTCGCCTTTCGGGGTGGTACATGATGTCGCAGGTCATAATCTTCCGGAAGTTCCATCCACCTACGGCTGTCTCATGTTCACTCTTTCTCCAAAAAACAGTACTTGAGACTCGGTGATCCCGAGTAACCGAACTTTTCTCCACATAAATAATGTCTCCGCATTTTGAGTGCAAAAACAATGGCAGCCAACTCTAGGTCATGCGCCGGATAGTTCAATTCATGTGGCCTCAATCGACATGACGACACGCAACTACTTTCCCATGCTTGATTAACACGCCGACTAAGTCCTCTAAGCGAAGCATCCGCAGACACCCTTTAATCCACTGTGTCCGGATAGGATAGTTAAAATCGGAGCTGTTGTCGACTGCGCTTAAGTTCCCAAAGCTTCGTTCGCACTTGTCGTCTCATTCAAACTTAATTTCCTTTTTCAGCAATCGCGTTAATAGCATGGCTATCGACGAGAATCCTTCTACAAAACGTCGGTAGTAACCAGCTAATCCCAAGAAACTCCTGATTTCCGTCACTGATGTTGGTTTGGGCCACTTAAGCACTGCTTCGATCTTGACCGGATCTACGGTTATCCCTTCTCCCGATACAATATGTCCAAGGAATGCTACCTTATTAAGCCGTAATCAAGACTACTAAATTTCAAGATAAAGCGCGTGCTCCCTCAATGTCCGTAGTACCTCAGTCAAATGCATTTCATGTTTCACCGGACTCTTCGAGTATACGAATAATATCGTCGATGAACACAATCACGAACTGGTCCAGAAATTCCTTAAAAACTTTATTCATCAGATCCATGAAAGCTGTGGGGGCATTCGTCAAACCGAATGGCATGACTGTAAACTCGTAATGCCCGTACCTTGTCCTAAATGCAGTCTTGGGTATATCCTCCTTCCGAATTCTTAACTGATGGTATCCGGTCCGTAAATCAATCTTGGAGAACACTGATGCTCCTTGCAATTGATCGAACAAGTCGTCGATCCTTGGCAGTGGATACTTATTCTTTATAGTCACTTGATTCAGCTGCCGGTAGTCTACACATAATCTCAACGTCCCATCCTTTTTCCTCACAAACAGGACTGGCGCTCCCCACGGAGACGCACTAGGGCGAATAAACCCTTTGTCTAATAATTCCTGCATCTGGAGTTTCAGTTCTTTCAATTCCGATAAAGACATCCTATACGGAGCCTTAGAAATTGGCTCAGTTCCTGGGGCCAATTCTATTACAAATTCCACTTCCCGTTCTGGCGGTAAGCCCAGTAGTTCCTGAGGGAATACCTTAGGGAAATTGCACACAACAGGGATTTCTTCCAACTTAGGTTCCGCCAATATCGGATCCTTAACATTAACTAAGTATCCTTCACACCCTTCTTCGAGCATCTCAGTTGCCTCTACTGAGGAAATCCAAGGGATCGAGATTCCTCCTCGATTTCCCTGAAATTCAAATCTAGGACATCCAATCGGATTGAATTGGATCGTCCTCCTACCGCAGCCCATAACGGCTTTCTGCCTAGCCAGCCAATCCATACCGATGATCACATCGAAATCATACATAGCCAACACAGCCAAATCAATCCTTTCCTCTACACTTCCAATTACAACTTTACAATCCATACACCCTAACGATACTAACACCCTATCAGGGAGTGGGGTCGTCACACATAGCATGCTTTCAAGTAATACCGGCTCCAGACCAACCAATCTAACAAATTGTTCCGAAATAAACGAGTGGGTTGCACCGGGATCAAACAACGCATAGGCAGCATGATCACAGAGAGAAATGGTACCTGTGACCACGCCTGGCGCGTCCTCAGCATCCTTGCGCGCCATTACGTACACTCGTCCTTGTGTCGGTGGTCTGCCTTGAATAGCTGGCGGGGGATTTCCGGCCTGATCTCCCACTCTGGGTTGCTGATGTTGTCCCGAATGTCCCGAAAATCGTTGCTGCGGGCAATTCTTTATTTGATATCCCAACCTCCCGCAACGGAAACAAGCTCCAAATCTATTTGGTGTCTGGCTGGATTTCCCTATGTTCCTTCTCGGTGGTGGAACAAACCGTCTATTGTCGGTCATCGGTTTCTTTCCAAAGCGACGATTGTCCCGATTTTGATTAAACTTTGAACCCGATGCTGCTGCTCTTTCCATTTGATCTCTCTCCATGATCTGGGCTCGTTCATACAGTTCCCTGTAATCTCTGATATTCAGCAAAAGCATCTGGGTGCGAAGATCCGGTTTCTATCCATCTCGGAATCTTCGAGTCTTATCTAGGGGATTTTCCACCATCCTTAGGGAAAACCTTGACAGTCTTGCAAACTCTGCTTCGTACGGAACCACTGTCATCGACCCCTAAGTCTCATGAACTCCACCATCTTCTTCTCCTTGGCACTCTCTGAGAAATACTGTCCATAGAAATGCTCGATAAAAATCGCCCAGGTCTGTTCCATATTTTCTAGGAACACTCTATCCTTAACTGCCTTCCACCAATCGTGGGCATTATCTTGTAGCTGGTAAGTCGCCAACGAAATCTTTTCTGTCTCAGTACACCCCAACAGGTCAAATGTTTTCTCTAACTCCTCCAGCCAACGCGAGGCGATTTCTGGGTCACCTTTGCCCGTGAACTTGGGCGGTTTCAGCTTGAGGAACTGCTCCACCAACTGGTGCATTGGTCTAGCTGCTACCATTGGTTGGGCTTGAGCTTGTTAGGCTTGGGCTTGATTCCCGTTGATGGCAGCGGCTGCTGCAGGCTTGACAGCCTCAGCAATGACCGTTGCTCTTTCTTAGGCCTGTCTGCCCATAACATTCCCTATTTCTCTTAAAGTTTCGATCACTTGTTCCATTCTGGGGTCTACTGTAGCTCCAGCATTAACTCTAGGGTTTTCTATCGCTCTAGCACCAATCCCGCGGTCTTCTCCAATTCTAGATCGAGCATGACCTCATCCTCTGGTTCCTCTTCCTGTGCCCCTCCTTGGGACTCTACCAACACTTCCTCCTTCGTTGCTCATTCTTTATGTCTGAGTGCTCGACTACCTGTTATAATTCCGTCCAGGAATTAGAGGCCTAAACCAACTAACCGGTCTAAGTCCTAGGCAGGTATCAATACAAAAACAATCAAACACTCGACATGCAGTCA
Source organism: Syzygium grande (assembly GCA_024733475.1). Taxonomy (NCBI): domain Eukaryota; kingdom Viridiplantae; phylum Streptophyta; class Magnoliopsida; order Myrtales; family Myrtaceae; genus Syzygium; species Syzygium grande. The sequence goes on from JAMXDD010000001.1 coordinate 20,191,075, forward strand.
GCACAACGGCACAGAATTTCACCCATAGACTTGCACCCTTACCTTAGGTCCTGCCGCACCTACGTAATACTGATTCAAATATTCACCACAACACTCAAACATAAGCAATCTGGAGGCACACTTAGCACACTAGGTCACCCTATGGCTACCCATGGTCACTACTCCTTATCACTCCAGGGTTCGACCGGATTGGACCGAGCTGTCCTTACTCTGATACCAATTCAAGCGGGGATGTCACGCCCCGTACCCCATAAAGCATGAACATCCGCGTATAGGTCGAGAAAGGTGCGACGCTCCCAGGTTTACGTCGCCGACCCAAAAACTCAATAAGAGAAAACACGTCACATGCGGAAACGATGTATATATAATAAATATATATACACCCAGACAAATTATTGTAACCAAGAATAGCGCGAGATAACCACTGTTCCGCTCAATTAAACCAAAGTATACATTATAAAATGAACTTACATACAATATCCCTTTGTCAACAAAAAGGTACACTAAAAAGGCCACGAAGCAAAAAGGGATCGGTGGCCTAGGGATATCAAACTGTCTATCGGGAAGGGCTACAGTCAAAAAGTGGCGGCCCTCACACCTAAGGCTGGGACCTAAACTAGGGCTCATAGTCGGGGTCAGATCTAGACGTCTCAAAGAACTCTCGGACTGCTCTGGCTCTTCCTCTGAGCTCATATCCTCAGACTCTGTCTCGGCTCAGGGTCCTGCTCCTCAGCCTCAAAATTCATGGTCGGGGATCTGAAATGTCGGTTTTACCACAATCGTGAGAAAACTCAGCAAGTAATAATCCCTAATCCTAAACTAGGCTAATGTGCACCTCCAGAGGGTAAATAAAATACATGAATCAGTGAGCCAAAATAACAACCAACATAAATTCACCCGGACTCACAGCCAATTTCACTATTCTCGCCCTGCAATTTAGGCATTTAATATCATTATAACATATAAGCAGTTATATCGACCCGGAGGCCACGGCGGGTGTGAACCGACACACAGGCCTCGATGCGGAGGCCACAACTTGTCTCGACTCAAGACCCGGCGAAGGCCCAACATTTTGACTCAAGGCGGGCAGAAGGCCACAACTGTTTTCGACCGGAGGCCACAATTGTTTTCGACCGGAGGCCCAATTCAAGGCCACAATTGTTTCGACCCGCAGGCCCGACCCGAAGGCCACAGTTTAAAAAGGCTTATCACGCATACCCATGCACAATAATCCGGCTAATAACCAGCACACAAGCCATTCACATACTCGGGGATAAAATTAATTGCACTACTCATGCCAAGGGCCAAATAAACGACACGCGAATTTGTCAATTTCAATGCCATAAGGGTACGATCAATCGTTTCCATTTAACCCCAAGTAACCCGGCGCCCGTATCGCGCACTTATTCCGATTCAATGCGATACACTCAAGGCTCGCCATGTTCCAATCAAACTTAGCCATTAATTCCTCGACCATGGCGCAACCCTAACATTCCAACAAGCCTTAAATCACCCCTAAATGACCTTATTAGATCCCAAATTAGGCATTGAATCACCCAACTTAGACAATCATACAAGAGCCCAATTAATCTCAATTTAGGCAAATCATCCCAAATTCGGATCCTATCATGAACAGTGCCCAACAGCCCACAATTAGTCACCAAATCACACTTAATCAACCCTATTAAGTCCCAATTAAGCCCCCTAATCAACCACATACATAAATACTTAATTAGACCACAATTTGGCTTAATTAACCCTAAAATTTATCCCTAAAACTTGCACAATTAAACTAATTCGGGGTTTAGGGATTTTACTCGCCTAAATTATCTTGAGACGACGGGAGCGAGCGGTCGACTACCGACGCGGTGAGAGTCGACGGCGGCGCTCCGGGGCAAGCGTTCACGGCGACTCCGGCGGACTCAAGGTTCAATCCGGCCAAAACAGAGGAGGGGCTGAGGTGAAGGGGCTGAGGATGGGAGGAGGGGCTGAGGAGGCGAGGCGGTCGCCGGGGGGCGACGCATGGCGGCGGACGGCGGCGGGCGGAACTGGCGACGTTGCTCTCTCTCTCTTCCGCATGGACAGAGCAGCGGCTGAGGGGCGGCGAAACCGAGGGGGAAGCTGGTCGACGGGGGGGCGGCGCTGTATGGCGTCTTGTTATCCCGGTGTCTGTTCTCAGCCCTACAAGGCGTTCCTTGTGAACAGCAACCGGCGAGCAGAACCGACGAGGAAGAAGCGTGAAGAAGAAGCCGATCGGGGAGAGAGAGAGGCTGAAGAGAGAGAGTCTGAAGGGAGAGAGAGAGTGGGTCAAAAAGGTGGTCAAATTTGAGTTAGTGGAGTCCACATGTCACCAATCTAGGCTTAGGACAACTTGCCCTTTGATCTAAGGGCTTAAATTTAAACCCCATTAATAAAGCAAGGGCAAAAAGGTAAAACACCCCTAACTAAGGTGTGACCAGATCTGGTTTGGTCCCAACTAACCCTAGTTAAGCCCCAAATTAATTAAAAAATTCGGAATTAAGTAAAACAACCTAGGGGCATTTTTGTAATTTTCCGGTCCCGGACCGAAATTTCAATTTTTGCCCATACCGGTCCTAAATATCCTTGGGAGACATAATCCGGTGTCGGATTCGCGAAACTCGCTTTCTAAGCCCTCGAAAATCGCCCGCGAAGTCTTGAGAATAAAATAATATTATTTTCTAATTTTCGTCAAAATTCCAGTTTTTGATCGAATGCACTCCGGACGTGTGTGGTTGCTCCAAAATGGCATCGATTCCGAAAAAAAATGTCGTTTGGGCCTCGAAAACGAACATCGAGGTCCTCAGGGACTAAATTGCAAATTTTCCCAATTTCTGTCAAAATTTCTATTTTCAGCCGTTCTTGTCACATCCCGATTTTTGAGGCCTGGGAAGCCGCAGGTAAATTGTAATATCCTCAATTCCAGCCCCTGGGAAATGGTTATGGTTTAAGTTTGGCGGTTTTCCAATCAGAACTAAATTGTTTTCTCTTGTTTTGGAAAACCTAGTTTTCGGATCATTTGTACCCTTTCGATTTGTTATTTTTCGGGAGACTTTTGTAATCCGAATTTCCAAATGCTTTCTTCTGGAAAGTTGTTCCAAACATTTTGAAATTTCACGTGATTTAATTTCAGAATTTTTGGAGTTGATATGAGTGGTACGATGACCTGATTTTCGGACCGTGTGAAACTGCCCAAAATGGGAATTTCGGTGATGTTTACACTGCCTTGATTTTCTACGAGTTTTTCTGGGCCGAGTTTGGAAAGGTTTCCTTCATGAAAGTTGTTGAGAACTTCCTTTCCTATAACGTGTACAAATTTGGGAATTTTTCTGAGATGATTTGGATACTGGACAGAGCTTATTTTGAGAAATAAAAATGCTGTTCCAGTGAACTGTTTTTAGTCTGTATTTGAGTGACTGAAAATGGTATTTACAGAGAGAATTAGATTTTGTGCTCTGCACGAAAAATGTTTATTAAGATCTTGTTTATGACATATCCGAATTTGAGAATTTTCGGAGTTCATTTACTATGATTTTAAGTCTGATTTCGTGAACAGTACAAAACTGTTCGGTTTCTCCAGATTTCAAAGATTTAGCATTTTCTATATGATAAAGTTGGAATTTGGACTTGGTGTCTTCTGGTGATTTAAAGTACATGTTCCAAGCTTTCAAATGAGATATTTTATGCCTTGATTGGAGGTCTGATCAGGGGAAAACGAAATTTGGGAATAAATGGCCAAGAATGAAGCTTGTTCAAGAAGCCTCATTAATTAGTCTTGACTTTGATGACCCTTCATGATGACATGCATTTATGAAGCCATTATTGTCTTGACTTTGGTGGCCACCTTCATGATGGCTTGTGAGGTAAGCGATGACCTCATCGCCTCGCTGACACGTGCGCTTACCTCACACGCCTGATGACACGCGCGCTTACATCATCATTTTCTTTGGCCCCAAGTTTTATCTCCCTATAAATAGAGAAAGGGCCATTCGGCCAAGTAGGGAGAGAGAGGGAGAGAGAGAAAGAGAAGCCGTGAGGGAGAGAGAGAGAAAGAGAAGCCGTGAGGGAGAGAGAGAGAGAGAAATAGAGAGAAAAAGAAAGAAAAGAGAAAGCTTACCGGCGAGGCCGTCTCTCTTTTGTTGTTTGATCGAGTGAGGAAGCCTTATGCAAGGCCGTGGGTTCGTGTTCACGCCCGAGAATCGTCGAAACTCCCCGTGTTCCTTTCTTGTTCTAGTTTGGTTGGTTGAGTAAGTACACTTTCTAATATCGGGAAAGGAAGTTGTGATGCGTTGTGACACGGTTTGCTTGGACCGTTTCTCGGTCATTTGGTTGATTGTGGTTGGTTCATTTCTTGATTTGATCATGTTTCGTGTTTGATGTTGTTTTGAGATAGAACCGAGCCGTGGTTTGTAACGTGTGCACGATGTAGCCGTGCTTGATGTTCTCTTGTTGAACTTTGCTATTGATCTGCCATTGATGCGGGTGCGGTAAGGGCTGGCTTGTGCTAACGGCGATCCCCTCGTCCTCGCTTGATATTAGTAGGTTTACTTACTGGGTCTCCCCGACTCACCCCCCCATTTTCCCACCCTCAGGTTCATAGGATGGTCGAACGGATGGCGGCAACAGGAGGAGTTCGAGCCGTGTTAGAGTTCGGGGAAAAGCGAGGAGCGAGAAGCAGTAGTGGGCATAGGAAAACCCAAGTCGGGTGTTGCTATTCCTAGTGCGTGTAAAAATATGTGTTGTTGCCATGGCCCGAAGGGCCTGTTAAAACATGTTTGCATACTTTGAAAATATAAGGTTTACTCATGATGCTGTTGTCTAAATCCCGCTGTTGTTTTTGTTGTGATCGTCCCGAGAATGCTTCTGCGTGTGTGTAACGAAAGATAATAATAAACGGGACGTCACGTTTATATGACCCCGAGGTCAGGGCCTCACAGTTCTCATTCCAAATCTATGTCGCCCCTCTAAAATGACGTCTGTCTTACAAAATAGTCGTAATTGCCCTTGAAATTTTGATATCGAAATTCGGGTCCAATATCGCGATCACAATAGCTCGTTTTGAAGTCTTAGGGCCTCTCACTAACGGGTGGCTGTTTAGGTGTTACGCGTATCGACCTAAGATTGTCCGAATCGTGATGGCCTCAATTTCGAGAGAACGAGAGGAATTATCACTAGTACCGGGGTCGTGATCGTTTGGATTAAAGTCGGGGTTCATTTGTCAGACGTACTTTCGGCCGTGCGAAATCACTCGCGATCCGATTGCACGTTACTGAAAATATCGACCCGTCATTTTTTTAAGATCAGCCTATATTAGTTCAAAATATTTCCCTAACGTTCGTCGAAATCGGTGCTCAGTCGTGATCGAGTTCTCGGTCCACGTACTTGTTCCTATTTAACCTTTCCCTTTTGGTTAGTATCCCGTGATTGATCAATTTCGGGCGAGACTTACTAAAATCACACGAGAATTCACATACACTTTATTGGACTCGATAACGGGTCAAAATTCGGGCTGTTACACTATGTGACATAATCTCTTTGGCTTGGACAAGGACATCTCGTTGTTCCTGGATTGAGGGGAAATGCGTTCAACGGAATAAATTCTTAGTTATACAACTGCATTTGGAAGGGTTAGGGTCCCTATTTATGGGTCACTGAAATATTTATGCCCAATATCCCAATTCAAGTAGTTATTTATTTGATACCTCCTAAGAACTAGGAACTGTTGTTCTAACCTTGTAAAGGGATTTTTTTTTTGGGTCGAAAGAAAATTTCATTCATTACTCACGATCACTTCCAATCAAAGCAAATCCCAAAGAGCTGCAAAACAAAACAAAACCAGAAAACAACAAGAGTACAACCTACGGCTATAAGCACGCTCTCTTTTTCCAAAAGACCATATCTGTCACAACACCAAAAGAACAATTGATAGCCGATCATTAGAACTGTCATGCCCCGAACCCCAACTGGCTCGCGACATCCCTTCAACGGTCGTATTGAAGGCGATGGCCCAGGACGTGTCGCCAATCCAAACGAAACACTCAACAATAAAGGCAAGCGGAAGCGAATTTAAAACAACCCAGACGATAAAATATGACAAAGGGATAGCACAAAACACTAATTGCATAACATCATAAAGCAGTCATTATTACAAAACAGTAATCCAGGCTACCAATTTAAAAACCACAATTTTCAAAAGGGGGTGGTGGTTAATCTATGTCACGCCCCGAACCCCTACGGGCTCGCAACATCCCCTGCTGCGGTTGAAATGATGCGACGTCCCAGGAACGTCGCTGACCCAACCCAAACATCAGAGCCACATGCGGAAGCGAATAACAAAACCCCGGACAAATAATGACGACAACGGGGTAGAACAACAGAACAATCTAGCAACCACCTATTCATACAACACCAAATATACAAACATCATATTACAGACATATACAGCAAACCAACATCCGAAATCACCGTCATAACAAAAGATCAGGGTCTGGTTAACTTAACTTCTCTAAGGGTCAACCCGATTTACACAACCCCTAAAATACCCTAGGGAAAAACCTAAGGATCGCCCTTCTCCATTTTGCCCCTAATTCATCTGGCTCAATCCTCCGGAGATCTCTTGGGTATCGCCTGCGAATCCACCGGGCACCATGGGCAACTCTTCGCACTTCCCGAGTTTACGGCTGGGGGTCTGAAATTGTGGATTATACAACTATGAGATGAATCTCAATAAGTGTACAACCCCAAACCCCACATAGGCACTCACGTACCGCCAGACAAAAACATACATAACACACAATCTATCAACCAAACAAACAATCACACGCGACCCTACCTGGAATTCCTCATGCACGTCCCTGCACGTTAGTCAACCACACAGCCAGTATGCCACAGAAATACATCACGCGGTCTGCCGATTATAGAGCAAAACCCACTTGGGCACGTCCCATACCATGCCTAGCAGTTTTTACCCCATAATCGAGCACTACATCACACGATACAATCACAATCGCACACCAACTCACACCACGCGTCACTTTCTTAATTTCACTCGTCCCACCAATTCTTACTCATTTTTAACCTTTCCATCACTACCGCGTCCATTAAAAGCGTATCGGCCAGCGGTCTTGACCACATCGGGCGCCGTCACCCCGTCGGGCGGGCATCGTCACCTCGTCCCGAGGCGGCATCGTCCGGTAAGCGCTCTGCGCTTGAGAATCCTACCACGCACTTTCCTTCTACCTGCTTCGCGTAAAGCGCCAGACCAGCGGTCTTGACCACGTGAGGCATCGACACCTCGTCAAGCCGGTATCGTCACCTCGTCGGGGGCGGCATCGTCCATATAGCGTACCATACCTCAGGACGAATTCTACACACACTTTCCTTCTACGATACTGCGTAAAAGCATCGAGCCAGCGGTCTTTGACCACATCGGGCGCCGTCACCCCGTCGGGCGGGCATCATCACCTCGTCGGGGCGGCATTGCAGTCCGCGATACATCTGGCGCCTCGGACAGATCATTTCCAACCAATTCCACATTTCCATACCCTCGTTCCACTCAAGCCACACTTACACACGGTCAACAGTCATACGACCAAACATACACACCTCACACGCATTTATAGCCACACACCAATTCACATCTCACATACACTTCACAAACTCACGTTCTCGTCATACGAATACACCACACGACCATACACATTTAACACGCGAATTTAATACGCATTCACACTACCACACCGCCACACCTCACAGCCACATACATACGGCACACAGCCACGCCATATTTATCCCAACACATAATCTCGATCCAGCCAACAAATCACAAACAACACAATTGATCAATTAAGCACAATCAAGACATAACAATTCCACTCAATCACACAAATGAATCCCGATCGATCCACAATATCACTGCCCTATCCAAATCTACTAAACCTTAATTTTCATTGCCAAATCAGTCCATAACCAACAAATATCCAGCCTCTAATTTAGTCTCCAAACAGTCACCATAATTCCAATCAATTATACAAATTAACTGCGATCGCTCCACACATCACAACCATCATCGAGCCTACAAATCCTCACCAATTTCTTCGCCAAATCAGTCCCCAAATCAGCCCACGACAACCAAATACCAGCCTTGATCTCAGCCCCCCCAAACAGCCACATAAACCCATAAACCGAACCCTAAACAGTGATCGAAATCCCATCAAAATAAATAGTAAACGAACTCCAAAAATTCTAAAATTTAGACACGTTGCGTAAAACATCTTGCTGAACATTTTCTGTGAAGAACTCAAAACTCAGTTCTAACTAGAAATATCTCTTTTGGTCACTTGAAGTCAGACGAAAATCAACTCGCTCCAACAGACCGTTTTGTCCTCGAAATATATTTATTTTAACACCCAAATCACCTTGAAAAGTTTTGAAATTTTTATATATTATAGCCACAAATGTCCCCAACAATTTTCGTGAAGGAAGTATTTGAAAATAGGCCTGGAAAAATTTATAAAAATTCGAACAGACCCGAAGGTCAAGTGAACAGTAAATCAGGCAGTTTTATTTCGGTCCAAAGATGGACTTTCGAATGGCATCAAATGATTTCAAAAAATTCCCAAATTAAATTATGTTATACTTCAAGATGTTGGGAACAACTTTGATGAGGAACACTTGCTCAAATTCGGGCCACAAAAGTCACAGTAAAAATAACAAAAACCAGTGACGCAGCAGCAACCTAACTGGAAATCAGTCAACACACACCACCGAGCAAACCAGCCACTAAATTCACCCTAAACCGAGCCCTAAACAAGCCAAACAATACCCGAGGTCCTAGGTGACATTTGGGGAGGTCACTTACCTAAGAAAGGCGAGAAGAACAGGCTGAAACGGGCGGAACAGCAGCAGTAACAGCAGCAGCAGCAGCAGCCATGGTGATGATGGAAGGAACAAAGATGAAGAGAAAGAGAGAGAGAGAGAGAGAGAGAGAGAGAGAGAGTGATCGTGGAAGGGGGGGTTCTGGCCAGAAGAGGGAGGAGAGAGAGAGAGAGGTCAGAAATAGTGGGCTGGTGGGGGACACATGTCAACGATCCGTAATTTTTTCCAAAATACCCTTGATCCAACGGTCCTCGTTTGTCTTTATCCAATAATTCAATGGCAAAATGGTAATTCAATAATTCCAATTTCTTTTTCACTTATTTTAGTCATCAATTATTGCCCAAAATTGTCCAAAATTCGGAATTCTCAATACAGGATCCAGGGGCAAAATGGTAATTTTCCGGTCCTGGGGTGAAATTCCAATTTTTGCACATACGTGTTCCATATATGCGTGGCCAACATAATATGGCGTCGGATTCGCGAAAATTCACTTTTTAAGCCCTTGAAAATCAACTGCAAAGTTTCGGGAATAAAATAATATTATTTTTTCAATTTTTGTCGAAATTTCCGTTTTTGACCAAAACCACTCTAAATGTGCGTGGCCACCCCAAAATGACGTTGGCAGCGAAAAATAACCTTAAACGGCCTCCAAATCCAGCCCCGGTACCTACATGGGCAAAACTGTAATTTTTCCGGCCCCGAACCGAAATCCATTTTTTTGCAGAAATGGGTGGCCCCAAGGTTGGCCAAGCCAAAAACGTCATCGACCGCCCAAAATTGTCACTTTCAAAATTCTCGATTCCCGGGCCCGAATTCCAAGAAATGACTAAAATTGACCAATCGCGACTTTAGCTTATCTCTGGCTAACGAGTGGCTCATTAGGATTACGCGCTCTCGACCTGTGACCGACGCTAAGTCAAATCACGTTTAAGTTGCTCGAATCAAGGCGACCTTGATTGTCATATAATTGCGAGGATCTGTCACTAGTGCCCTTCGGACACGATCAATCAAATAGATCGGTCTCGGTTGGCTCAAAACATTCCCTCGTCAATCCATATGGTCGAAGATCGAACCCAGGTCGAGTTCTTTGGTCGTGTGAACTCAATCCCATAATAGCCCTACCCCTAAGGTTAGCATCCCGTAAATGCGCATTTCCAGGTGAGACCTCACCATAGTGCATTGGTCAAAATTCATTTCTTAAATCCTGGGAAAAGGATCGAAAATTCAGACCGTTACAATCTATCCTTCAGTCCCTGTAGTACTCTAGCGGCATCTTCGAGTCGATCACGGTCACGGATCTGAAAGTGGTTATACAATAACCGTCAAAACGAGTCTCAATAAGCAACACCCTAAATCCTACGAAGGCCAATGCATACCCAGACAAGTCATACAAACAATCTAACCCTCAACACAGAAATTTCACGTCATGGTACTTGCCTCGTCATCAAACGCATGCTCTGCACGTTAGTTAAATGTGATAATGTAATATTAATAGCCTAATAACATATCACAATCACTCAAGCGCCAACCACACTAGCACTCAATCAATCCAATCAATTCACTCACACATTCAATCAGCTAGCCTAATCAGTTCAATCAATTCAATCACACTCAACTTGCATGTATGGCCGAACAATTTTCCACGGCCTCCCAAGTCCTTTCACACTGCCCGTGCCACTGCGCCTCAGGTCCGTTCTCATTGCTCGCGCCATTGCGCCTCAGGCCCATTTGGCACACCAGCCATTCATACTTTCACACGGACCGCCATCAACACGTCCCAAGTCCGTAGCCCTCCGATCAATCCGAGCTCAATTTCCAATGATCGACGTAAACACGTCCCTGTCCAACACAGCTTCAACGGGCCACCGTCAACACGTCTCAAGTCCGCATCGGTTTGGCACACCGACCATTCATGCCTTCACACGGACCGCCGTCAACAAGTCCCAAGTCCATAGCCCTTCGATCAATCCGGGCTTAAAATCGACAAGCATGCACACGCCATTCAATTCAATCAATTTCACGCCAATTGCATCAAACGATCCATATTCACAACTCAATCCAATTCGCAATTTGCCACATCAATCCATAAACCCGACATTCAAGTCGGCCACGTACGATCACTCAAATCGTGCATATTATGTTATCCAATCCAATTAGCACAATTATATCATAATATAATTATATTAAATCATGCCCTAACCGTTCTAAACTCGAGAAAAGTTTATAAAATACCCAAAGTACTAGGTAGGGTTTAGGAAGTCACTTACTAAGTTTTGGCCCGGGAAAAGTCGGCTCGGGCCTAAAATGGCCCGGGTGAACAGTGTGGCTTGACACACGTACGGGCACGGCAGTCGGTCATGGGCTAGGTGCTCGGCACGGCCCCCGGCAAGGCCCTCGGCCACGGGTGCAGGGCTTCATCACGAGCGTGGCGCTTGGCCACGCATGGGCACGGTGGCCGGACGGTGTGTGCATGTGCATGTGAGTGTGGTGGTCGCAAGGCATGCCTAGGCCACACACACGGCAGCTGACGGGCGATACTGCACCCAGCATAGAGATGGGGGCACCAAGGGCGATTTTACCGGTATGGCGATTTGCTGATGTACCAAAGGCTGGAGGGATGCGCTGGGTGCAACGAGCCGGCCACGGCTAGGCAAAGCCTGCACGGCTAGGCTGGTTGGTTGGAGCGATGATTGGTGGCGGCGGTGACGCAATGCGATTTCAAGGAACGGGCGACGACAGTTGGCGACGGGCGAGGGGGGATGATGACGGCGTGGGCAACACGACGAGAGAGAGAGAGAGAGAGAGAGAGAGAGAGAGAGGGAGGAGAGAGAGAGAGAGAGAGAGAGAGAGAGAGAGAGAGAGAGAGAGAGAGACTGGGGCTGAGGGGGAGGAGTGATAAATGGGGCGAAGGATGGATTTGGCCGGGCGAGTGACCGAACGGCGCACGACGTGGCGACTACTGCAACAGCGCGGCGAACGCACGGACGGTGGCCTCGAGCGGCAAAAGTGGGTACGGAGGAGAGGGAGAGACCAACCTGCGGGGCGGCGGCCGGGCGGATCGCAACGCCAAGTCGGAGCTAGTTGGCGACGTATGGCGACGCTACGCCATTTCAGGGCAAGCCTGGGCAATGGGCAGCAAGGAGAAGGAGCAAAAGCAGGAGCAGAACTAGTTACTGGAGGAAGAAGGAAGAGGAAGAAGAAAGGAGAGAGAAGAAGAGAGAGGAGAGAGAGAAGGTCCGAGGAAAATGAGCGTAAAGGGACACATGCAGGGGGGCCATCGGGCACGGCGGAGGGGGAGGAGAGAGAGAAAGAAAGAGGGAGGGAGAGAGAGAGAAAGAGAGAAAAATAAACGTTTATTCAAATAATTATTGCAATCCAACAGCCCACATTTAAAATCGAAAACATCCAGCAGTCTAAATTAATTCTAGAATATAATAAGGGACAAATGCCAAATTAATTAAATCAAACTACCCCGAGGAAGGTCTACTGATCCAAATTTGCACCCGGTCAAAAATTCACTTTTCACATATTTTAAGCAATCTCGAGGCTGGCCTCAATAATATCGACACCGTCCAATTAAATTCGTCTTGGAACTCCGAGAAATTCGACACCAAAGTTTAAGCTCTAATTAACGGCCAAATTCAATTGAGTGCGATTCTAGTGAAATCTCTAATTTAAAAAAAAAAAATAACCGAGAGTGATTAGTTCTCGGGTGAGATTTTACTATAAGCACACTGGCGAATTACACATTTTATAAATCCCAAAAATGGGCCGAAATTCGGAATGTCACAAGAACTAACTTTGAAATTGAGCTAAAGTTATTTCAGAATCACATATGACTCTGAACATTTGGAGATCTGTTGATAGGTTGAATTCTACGGCGATTCATTATATCTTTGATGATCAGCCCTACCAAGTGGCAACCTTACTAAGAGGGATGGAGACTTCATTAACGTTGAAAAAGAGCCTTGCTCATTCAATAGGCCAATTCCTTCGGTTGCTCTGTTGAAAAGTGAAAAACTTGCTCATAGGATGTAACGAAAATTTGCATCCACAGGGGTTTACCCTAGATAAGAAATGAAGCTGGCTATGTAGCTAAGCTAACAGCAAAGAAAAGGCTAATAAAAAATCAAGAATAAATTACATTGCATGACATTTTTCTTTTTTTTATTTCTAAAATGTTGCTTACAGAAAATATGAAAAATTTTCAGAATAGTGAAATGATTTTACAAGTGGAAACTACTAAATGGACCTAATTAATTCTAGAAGAAAATGTCAAATATTCTTTGTAATTCAAAGGGGAAAACTACTAAATGGACCTAATTACGTCTCGAAATCAATGGAAATAGCCAAGTTAATTTTTGTTAAGCATTCACATCTTGAATCATAATTTATGGCCAAACAATTGAATAGATTGAGTTGGCATAAATAAAATAACGCTTGTGCCACTTATTGAGCTAAGACATAGGGGGTCAGTTGGACAGATATGCGCATGTATCATCATTATACTAAAGTTTCTTTTCTTTAGCTTTCCTTTACTTTCGCCTGGCATCGACAAAGTAGAAAAAACGTAATAAAAACCCAAAGATCGAAGAACTCATAAGGAACCGGAAAAGATTTGAGGAATGTCGTCATTGTAGTTACGCTAGGCCGTCGCCGATTGAAGCTTTGGCGTCGAAGGGATTGTCGCCTTACGGGCTTCTCGAATCAAGCCTTCGCCCGCAAGAAAACGATCCAGCACCTACCCATTTTACATTCGTTTTCTAACTTCACGCGTTCATAGGTAGTGTTCTGCTTGAGCTCTGCGTCTTTTGACGCACGACCTCTTCTTTTCAGAGCCTCCAACTTGCGCATTGCAAGATGTCAATGACGTGATGACGACCACTCGCGTGCGGTCGCTAAAGATCATGGTGATTGTGGGGGGTGGGGGGGTTGGGGGCGGGGGTCTGTCTTAGGGGACAAACTGCGAAATTGGCCATGCATGAGTCCACATAAAACTCATTGGGATTTGCTTTTTCTTGTGCTTCACTGCCGATGCTTCTAGCTGGTGCTCCATTCACACATATGAGAGCTGGAGATGGCCATAGCGTTGAAAACCATATAAAGCTGCCTTCCCCTTCCGGTATCTTCTCCTTTGTCGCAAGTCAGTCATCTGATACCATTAGTTTGGGATAAAACTATCCTTCAAGTATCTTTTGAGTCATATCCAAACAATAATTCCACTCGTCTAATCTTCAAAGAGACCCGATAAAAAAACCCTTTCAAATGCATCGCGAAACTATAAGGTGGCGGACATGGCCTTCCAGGCTGTTCTAAGGGAGAGATATATAGTGGTTCCAACATGGAATTTGCCGCATCCGGACCAAGCCTACCCTTTACAAGACACTGTAGATTACCGGACAACAGGCATTTCAACCAATAAAATACTTTTCAGAGAGTTGATTAACCACTCTATCATGCCCTTGCAACCATTGATCTGGTCCCATATCATCTTTTTTTGGATGATGGGCTCTCAAAAGAGGGAGGAAGATCACATAATCTTACGTGAGCCACATGACTAAAATCTTGTACTAGTGTCACAATGATTGAGAATGGATACATCCGGTATTTATGATATGATAAAAACTTGCATACGTCCATAAACATAGAGTCCAACTGAATTAGTTGTTATTTTTTGCGACGCAAGTATTTGTCCTTTGTCTTTTAAAATTTGAAACATTACGAACATGAAACTGTTGACATATCTATACTTTGTATGATGCAAGTTTATTTTCAGTGTAAACATAAGTTTTCTATGGGAATTTTTTTCATGAAGGTTTGGTGTTGAAGTTATTGTTGAATTGTCTTGAATACTGCAGAAGAGAAATGCCAAAAGAAGCGTATTTGCATATAGGTCTTCGTCTCCACACATTTCAAACCGAAAACAACTTTTGAACCAGTTTTGCGGTTAACGAGGACTCAAAGGTAGCTAGCTATATAAACAGGCAAAGCCGAACTTTCGGGTCTGCACTTCAAACATCGTTAACCCTCTTCACCACAGGCATCCTCAAGGCTGATGTGCAAACTTTCCAGATGACTGAATACAACCTCTGCATGTTTAGAAGCTCTGTAATACCTTTGAATTTGCTGCGTCCCTTCTATCAATTTGCATGAATCGACTACCTCGAGATGTGCCCGTGATTTATGATTCTCAACTTTGAGGACCATTTTTCTAGCACTTTTGCGTGTCCGAGCAGAAATTTAACCATTGGGTGCACACCCCTATATTTGAATCTTAAACAAGCATCCAACCCGAAAATCTCGACATTCCTGAGATGCCAAGACCAAAGCCTGAAGTTCCTCTTTAAATGCCAATAGCATTCGTGATCAAATCTGCAGAAGCCTGGGCAGAACTTACACTGCGCACATAAAAGGAAAAGTGAATATTTCAAAGAAAACATGATTTAGCTTCCGCATCTTGATGATTTAATCACCTGAAACCATAATCATCCTTTGTCAAAGTTACCAACTTAAACTGGCAAAAAAGGAGTTGGTTAATCTCCAGCTCCACAGTAATCAGTTCAGTAGAGAAATCATATACAAGGGAACCTAATAGTAATTTGTTCATCAATGCCAGTGCAATCTTCTCATTGTCACCATCACAGTGGTAATTGTCGTTAAACTTCAGGAGCATTATACTAATTCATCAAATCAAGGAGAAATACGAATGCAGAGACTTCTAATACTTGAAAAATGAAAACAATTTACATCACTTTGCATGATTAAAAGGTACAGTGCGAGGGAATACCGAGATGTCGTTAGAAGATGGCTTAAAAATTATAACCAGCTTCTCCAGATGCGGTGTGCTTGCTAACATATTTGCCACAGCGGGAAAGCTGAATTGGTAAATGGGTATGTGTAGCGTCAAAGACTTGCAATTTGGCAACGAAACCTTTGCCTCCTTTACCTTCAAAAGTGATAGAACCTAACCACATCGAAAGGTAAAAATCACAGACATGAAAAGAAGAAAAGGGTCATATGTACAGATAAAGATTCATAAAATGATTTGCGATTACGTTTGCAAAGTACAACTTGGAATGACGAAATACAGAGATTAAACTTCTCTTAGGTACTTCACAAGTCACAAGGCAGTACCGTTTGCTCTTATGAAAATTTCATCAAGCAAATTGATTGCTGGTCACCCAGTTTTGGCCGACTGTCCACTATTACAAGAAACCTGGAAGCAAAAAGCTTACCTGTGGGCACCAAGCACCAATAAGAATTCGAGTAGCATTCTGCAGCTTGTGAGGCAATTCCTTTAGCAGGCAGCAATCTAATTTGGCTGGACCGTCAATATCCAACTCGGCTTCAACTAAAGACGGTGCTTCAAAAGTTTCTATTATCTCATGAAAACGAGCCCCTCTCACACGCAATGACAGCAAACAAGGAGTTGAAATCTCCAATGGGAAATCCACCATAGAAACATCAATTACCAACTCTTTCAAACTCCTCGAATGAATTTGTTTTACACCCTGGAGTCCTATGAAATTCAAGTATTCAAGATCAGGGCTGCCCATCAAAATGTTCCAGAGCACATCACCGCTCACCGTGCCAATGGACAAGGACTCAAGCGAACTCCAACTTATACTTTCGTGAGATGAAAAATGGCAGGATCTCAATTGCAGTTCCGTCAACGAAGAGCAATCATAAACGAATGGAGGTAGAGGCAATGCCCAACACTTAAACCAAGTATACGCGTTGAGAAAAAGCTGTTCAACTTGATGATCAACGGCAAAGTGAAGCCATGAATAAATAATATGTTCACAGACCCGAAATAATCTGACGTCAAGGTGGAACTTTTTCACCTTGCGCCATGCTTAGAGGGTCAAAACCTTGTCCACAAACCTAAAGTCATCATAACAGAAGACGGAGAGCTTGATGTCCGAGACGGTTGTCCAAACATACCGCCACCTTTTCGATAAAACACAAGTTTTGACGACATCCCCCATGGTCAGAAAGGAGAAGATGTGATGGATTAGGCACTCTGGCAAGAGACTCACGTAATCCGCATCGTCTTCTCGTCTTATGGTCTGCATTGAAGTACCGGCCATGGACCATGAATAAATTCTAGGTCTGTTTTCTATTTGGTGAGTCTGCATGATCACCCTAATCGGGCAAGGGACTCGTATGATACTCTTCACCCCAATTCCTTTTTGCTTGCTCACGGTAGAATACCGAAGGAAGAAGTACAAAGACCCCCACTTTCCTTAATTCAGTAATTGTACATAAAGGAAATAATATTTAATGGGTCGGTTACATTCCTAACTTGGTCTAACCGACCAATCTACTATTGCATTTGAATTTGGTAACTATCACTTTTTATCAGTTCATTGCTCCATGTGTAATTGCCACATGATGTAATTGCTATACAAAACACTTACCGACAAAAATTAGGCAATTTGAATCTTATTATCCCTTTAGATTTGTTATTTGTAGCTTTCATGAGCCTCATCGCTTTCCTTCAGTACTTTTCTTCTCATCCAAACATGGAGTCTTATTGCTCGGTAAGCGATCTAGGCAGGAAATTAACATTTGAAAGATTATGAATAATCGCTTTATGACAAAATATTTCTTTCTTTCGATAAAAAAAAAAGACAAATATTTCTTTCATTAACTAATTAAGAAATGATTAATAAGAATAATCGATACAAAGAAATGGCAATGATACATATGGAAAGAGAAAAAATATTTCAAAACTAGAAATTTTTTAGGATGGTTGTTGTGGGAAAGATTGAATTCAAATTTTAATACCGGAGTTGATTTAGGTATGTGTGCATGGACGCAATAAGTGTAAAATAAGTAATTAAGAATATTTGGGGAAGAATGAAATTGATTGAGATTCTTTAAAATATGATGTAAACTTAGAGATAAGTGACATTAACAATGCTAACGCTAAATAGATATATGAAAAATAACAACTAAAAGGTAAAAAAAAAAAATCAGAAATAGCTTTTATTAGTAGAAGAAGACATAATTAATGGGCCATAGAAAACGAACATTTTACCTGGAAGATACAAGTTTGAAATGTCATATATACATTATATTACCGTACCTTCGCTTCTCCAGTGATTTCTTTGAATATTTTTCTGTTTCTTCCACGATTACTTATGCACATGTCAAGGCCACATTGTATACTCGAAATACGAGATACGCAGCACTGTACGTTGGAGAACGGATCCTCTGAACACTTTCCCTTTAGTCTAACGTCAATAGTTGTACGTGTCACGCCCCGCACCCTACGGCGCACCACATCCCTCGCAAAGGTCGATTCGAGTGTGACGTCCCAGGTCGTGTCGCCGACCCAACAACCAACATAGAGATTAAAGAACACGCGGAAGCAATACAATACCCGAACAATTTCAAACCACATAACTAACGATAGCCACGCAACAAACAACATGAACAAATATACACTTGCATTGATACTGGGAACCATATACATCATCCATTTACCACTTGAGCTCAAAAAATCAAAAGCAGGACAAAGGCCACTACTGACAAAAAAGGGTAAGTGGCTCGGGGGTTAGTCTACTACTTAAGATGGGGCTCCGGTCAAAAAGGTAGTGGCCCCACCAGTCTGAAACTAAGGCTAAACCCTACGGTGCTCAGTCCAGATCAGAATCAGAGAACTCTGAAAATGAAGAGCTATCGGGCATCTCCTCTTTAGAGTCCAATGAGTCCGGCCCAGACTTGGCCTCTGCTCCCTCCTCCTCCGAGTCCATGTCCTCAAGCTCGGCCTCTGGTACTGGATCCTCCTCGATCGGCTCCGGCTCCTCGTCATCTCGCTTTATCGGCTCCGGAACAGCGTCCTCGTCGGCTGGCTCTAAGTCCATCGGATCGGGCTCGTCTATCTCAAACTCTACGAGCACCCCATCGGAACTCGCACTCTCCTCAGCCGAAGAACTAGGATTAGCCACCTCTCCATCGGGGCACCGGGGTACCTCGTGCCTAGCCTAGTAAACGGGACATCAAAAGTTCGGAGAGAACCATACTCTCCGAGATCATCCCTAAAGCACCAAGCCACATATTCGTGGGTCCGGTAATGTGTTTCCCCCACATCCACCCACACTAAAGTATAATATCTAATATACGACTCCCCGTTCCCTACGAGGTGTATCGTCCTCATCCGCTCTGTAACATCCTGAATTTCGACCCATTTCCGGGATTCGACGAAGTGGATATTATTTCTCATCTAATTTTAGTACGTTTCGCCCGGAGCTGGCCCCTCGCGGGATACTGACCAATGGGAAAGGCTAACTAGGAAAACGGTACGTGGACCGGGGACTCGATCGCGACTCGGGTACCGATTCCGGGAAATGGCGGGAAAGTATTTTGGACCAGTGTGGGCCGATCCTAGGAAGGTAACGAATTTGGTTTGGCCAACGACGTATGTCACGCCCCGCACTTCTCGGTGCGCCACATCCCTCGCAGAGGTCGATTTGTGTGCGACGTCCCAGGACGCGTCGCCGACCCAACACCCAATACAGAGATATAAAGCACATGCGGAAGCAGTTAAAACCACCCGGTACACAGATAAACGTATAACCTAGGGTAACCACTGAAATCCATACTTGTACTAATACTGAAAATCCTTTACAAAATCCAAGTACAGCTCGAGTACCAAAAATCAAAAGGATTTCAAGGCCACTACAACTAGCCAGGGGCTTCTCCCAAAAATTGCATCAAGACACCTGTCATCCTCAAGGCCGGGGATCTGAAAAGTCGGTTTTACAACAACCGTGAGAATAAATCTCAGCGAGTAATTCCCTAAACCTAAACTAAGCTAACATGCACCTCCTGACAAGTACTAAACAACATAAGGTACACATATCCACACGGCCAGCCCTCGGCTAAATCCACTTCGCTAGACCCCCCGGGTTAGCGTCAAATCAACAAAAAAGCAGCCACGCCGCGTAATATAATCACAGCACATACAAGCATTTCTATGCCACCACGCATGTTATGCATATGCTAGTGTTCGCCCATGCTCATGCCTCATCGATGCAATAATAATCGCCCGCCATTTCTCAATTTCTTCTTCTCGCTGCTAAACGCATTAGGAGCCAGAAAACATCAGTCCACACCGCACCTTGCCCAATTTATTATTATTATTACGACTGAGTGCATTTTTGAGGCGCAACTATCGCCTGGGGTGCATGAGGCGCGAAACCGCCCAAAGGCATCTAGCCCTCCTAAAGTGCATGAGGCGATGGTCGAAACCGTAGCCCGCCCAAAGTGCATGAGGATGGTCGCATCGCCCCGCCTAAAAGTGCATGAGGACGGTATCGACCCAAAGGTCATGACCCGAAGGTCCATGGGTGATCACAACTCATTATTATCTGAGCCCCGCGTTAGACGCATCAGGGCAATTTAGGTGATCACAATGCACATGTCATTCAGGCACATTCGTACATGCTCATGCCGTGCCAATGCTTGAAATGCATACTCATGGCTATCACTTTCACACTTGGGCATCCACATGCGCGATTTTCGATGTAACAGGTTCAACTCACACCGCGCACATTCAATTCCACAATTTAACATGCCCACTCAGACAATCAATTTCAAATCAGCCATAGCATCAAATTGACACACTACCCATGCACGAATTCGACACATAATTTATGCCTACAAATTACCCAATCACAAATTAGTGCAATCATGGAAGTCAAATCAAGCACTCGAGCACGATACACCGTTCACACATATCAGCCACTTAAGCCGTTCCACATAATACCGCGCAATTAAGGCCCACCAAGCCACACCAAACAAGTCACGACATTGCCAAATCACTCCCAATTAAAGACCATTCAATTGCTAACTCAGCCTATCCATCAATTGCGCCAATTGCACTACTGAGTCCTAATCAATCGCGCCTCGCCTAAATCGAATCTGTCGAGGCTAGGCACTATACCACAAATTCTAGGCCAATAATTGTCATCAAAAGGCTCAATTATACTCCTCAAATATTATTCTAATTGTCCACCACAAAATTAACTTATGGCGCGCACTAAAATCCACATATTAAATCCAAACAATCCCGAACTCGGTCCGGTTTAGTCCAAACCGACCAGCCCATTCATTGCGCCTCTCGGGCCACTAATTCTCCATTAATTAATCATAGTAATCCACCAAATCGACCGCAATCAAATCCCTAATCACCTTCCCAAATTAACCCCTAAAATACCCTAATTAACCCCTAAACCGGTCTAGAAATGCAAATTATCCTAATTAGGGTTTAGGGTTGTACTCACCGGGTGTCCTACGCTTAAAACGGGCCGGACGAACCAAATCGGGCTCGGGTGAACAGTAACCGGCGTGAACAAGTGTCACCGAATATTGTCTCGGGCCGGGAGCAAAGGCTCGCTGAACAAGAATCGGCTCTGGGACTGTCCCGGGCGAACGGGCGGTGACGAGGCGGGTTTGGGGCTGGATTCTACGAGGCCGGGCGACTGGTCGGTGATCGGGCGGCGGCCGGGGGCCGCGACGCACCGGGCGGCTCCTGGGCCGGCCCTCCGGGTGAGGCCTTCCACGGCCGAACCAGGGAGAAAGGGGAGAGAGAGCAGCCGGGAGAGAGAGCTCGGGGAAAGTGAGGCCGAGGCGGGCGGCCGACGGACCGGCGCGAGGTTACCGACGGGCTACCCATGCCGGGCGGCAAGGTCAGGGCGCTGTACAAGGTTTTAACAGGGGAGCTTCGGGAAGAAAAGAGAGAGAGGGGGAGAGGGAAGGTTGCCGGGGGGCTGCTGGTGGTTCCGAGGCCGCCAAGACGGAAGGAGTGGAGGGAGAGGCGGCCGGTCCGGGGGCGATCTGGGCTGCCTGGGGCATCCATGCACTGCAGGTCATGGGAACAGGGAAGAAGAGGAGAGGGGGAGGAAGGAAGGGCAGCGGAGGGTTGGAGGTGGGCGAGGTCGGGCGGGAAAGAGGAGGGCGGAGGTGGGGGAGGAAAGACGGCGCCGAGGGCGGGCATCCGGGCGAGTAAAGCGCGGGTGAAGAAGGAGAAATGACGGCAAAGCATGAAGAGCAGGAAGGGAGAGAGAGGGGAGAAGAGGCAAGCAGAAACCGCCCCTGGAGGAAGAAGGGAGGAAGAAGGAAGAGAAGAAAGGGGGAGGAGAGAGAAGAGAGAAAGAGAGAGAGAGACAGAGGGTGGATCAAGAGGGGAGGGCAAAAGGAACCGAGGGAGAGAGAGAGAGGAGAGAGAGAGAGAGAGAGAGAGAGAGAAATTATTTGAAAAATTTATACAAATAAAATTATTAAACGCAAACCGGGGGTCCGATTTAAAAACCGAAAGTTGCTCACTAACCCCAAGTGAACCCTCAGAATTAAAAAGGGACAAAGGCCAAATTAATCGAACTAAAATTTTTCCGAGAGAGGTCTACTAGTTCAAATTTGCACCTGGTCAAAACTCACAATTTTTCCACTATTCCTGATAATCTCAATACCGGCTACACTAATATTGACACCGTCCAATTTATTTAGTCCTGAAACTCCCGAAAATCGACTGCCAAGTTCAGGGTCTAAATAACGACAAAAATTCGATCGAGTGCGATTCTAGCGAAATCTCTGGTTGAAAATAATAACCGAGAGTGACGGTTCTCGGCGAGATTTTACTATAAGCACAATCGACAAATTATGCATTTTATAAACCCCAAAAATTGGATTAAAAATTCGGGATGTTACAATTCTTCCCCCCTTACAAAAATTTCGTCTTCGAAATTTACAATCCAACCCGACTACTCAAATAAATGGGGGTATTGGTGTCGCATCACTTTCTCGCTTTTCCCATGTGGCACTTTTCCCAATTAACTTTCCTCAACACCTGTTCCCGGTTTTCCTCGATCGACCCTATGACACTGTCGTCGCGTCTATTACTTCATGATTCAGCACGTGGGTCGGATCCGGTTCATACTTCCTCAACATCGACACGTGGAAGACGTTAGGAACCTGTGACAAATTTGGCGGCAAGGCTAGGCGATAGGCTAACGTTCCAATCCTTTCCAAAATCTCAAAGCGGGCCTATGTACCTTGGACTCGACTTCCCTTTCTTGTCAAACCGAAATAGTCCTCTCATTGGCGAGATCTTGAGAAACACATGGTCGCCAACTTGAAACTCAATGGTCGCCATGCATCTGCGTAACTCTTACGGCGACTACGGGCTATCCTCAACTTTTCTCGGATAATTATCACCGTTTCCACCGACTGTTGAACCAACTCTGGACCCGTTACACTTTCTTTTCCTACTTCAACTCAACACAAGGGCGTTCCACACGCTTTGCCATAAAATGCCTCAAATGGCGCCATTCTGATACTCTGTTGAAAACTGTTATTGTAGGCAAATTCCACCAAATGCAACTGTTCTTCCCACTTGCCCTGAAAATCCAGCACACACGCTCTCAGCATATCTTCTAAAGTCTAAATAGTCCTCTCAGACTGGCCATCTGTCTGTGGATGATAGGCCGTACTGAATTGTAATTTAGTTCCCATGGCAGATTGCAGACTTTTCCAGAAATTTGCAGATAAAACGGGATCACGGTCCGAAGTGATCGATACCGGTACTCTATGAAGACGAACTATCTGACGCACATATAATTCCGCCAGCCTTTCTAGCTCGAAGTCCTTTCTCACTGCCAAGAAGTGCGCTGACTTGGTCAATCTGTCCACTATCATCCAAATAGAGTCGTGTCCCCTCTAGCTTCTTGGCAGTCCCGTTACAAAATCCATTGTGCTGTGTCCCCATTTCCATTCTGGGATTTCTAACGGCTATAACATCCCTCCAGGCTTACAATGTTGTGCCTTCACTTGTTGGCACGTCAAGCACTAGCCACATACTTGGCCACATTTACCCTTATTTTATTCCATAGGTAATATTGCCGCAAGTCCTGACATACCTTAGTGTTACTCAGGTGGACACTATACTTACTGTGGAATTTCCACTCAAATTTTTCCTCCTCGAGTTTCGCCTCATCAGGTATACACAATCATTCCTAGGACCTCAAGATTTCTATCCCCAAATACCGGGAAATCCGACTTCCACTGATCGGTATCCATCTCAATGAGTCTCGTGATTCATAGATTGTCATTCCTTGCTCTAGACCTAACTTTCCAAACTAATCCTCAAGGTGGCCTACAGATTCAACATTCGATTCACCTTAAATTTAACTTCCAAGTTCCTGAGCCGGTCCGGCAAAGCTCATTCTCTAACCATTATATGCACCATCCCTGACTCACGACTTAACATGTCTATTATTCGTCCAGCCCTTCCATAGCGACACCAGTTATCGCAATCAATTCTTCGTCATGCACCAGATAAATCATTTCGTACGGCCTCAACTGGAGCGACGCATATGCTACAACTTCACTACGTTACGTCAACGTACACTCCCAAGTTTTCTTAATAAAGCATCACCATAGACCTCGAGTCCTCCCGGTCCAAGTTGAATATTCAATACCGGGGCAATTATCAGCCTATGCTGCAGCTCTTGAGAACTCCGTTTCTCTTAATTATTCCATACGGACTAGTATCCTTCTCAATGAGTCATGCCCATAGCATGGTCACTGACGAAAGATTCCTCCACAAGACATCGATGATTGTTAGCCACATCTACGGCACTTCAAACCTCAGTTATTGGCATCCATCTGTGCCAACTTAGCTATCACCTCGACCTTAGTTGAGTTCACTAAAATTCCATTCCCCTAGGTTATAAGTCCAAGGGACGTTATTTTACTGAGCCAAAATTCGCACCTTCCATACTTGGCATGGAGTGCATATTCTCTCAAGATTCGCAACTCATCAGTCAGAATTGCTCCTTGCTTCTAGACTCCTTGAGTCTCCCAATACATCGTCCACGAAAACCTTTACGAGCTAATCACATAATTCTTGACGCACTCGGTTCATAAGGTCCACAGAAGCAGCGAGGCATCCCTTAGATCAATGGGCGTCACTATGAACGCATAGTGCCCATACCTCGTCTGTTAAGCAGTCGTAATCACATCCTCTTTTTCATATCCTTAACGAAAAATTTCCCGTTCATAATACCATCTTAGGGACATCCTCTTTCTGAATTCATTGCTGGTTACATCCGTCCATAATTCAACCTTAGAGGACATTAAAGTTCCTTGTAATTTATCGAACAAACTATCGATCCTCAGTAATGGGTACTCATTCCTTTTTGTCACCTGGTTCTGCTGTCAATAAACCATATACAACCTCGATGTATTGCCCTTTCTCATCATACCCAATACAGGAACTCCCCATGGAGTACACTAGGGCGGATAAAGTTTATCCACAAGTCCTTACATCTGGACCTTTAATTCCTTTAATTTCCAACAAGGACAATCGATACTATTTCCTCGAAATCAGTTTCACTCTTGGGCCAATTCTTTCACGATTCCACTTCATGTTCTAGTGACAACCCGGTAGTTTCTAAGGAAAGACCTCGGAAGGTTTCACACCTCGTTAATTCTTCCGACTTTAGTTCTGTCACGATCGGGTCAACCACGCTCATTAAGCGTCCTTCACAACACTCATTTGACATCTAATTACCTCAAGTAAGGGCATTTAAGGAATTGAGATTCCTCCTCGACTTTTCTAAAATCCAAACCTAGGAAGTCCATTCGGACTAAACGGGATTACCTTGTTGTCATAATTCATTATGGCTTTCTGCCTTACAACTCACTCCGTGTCAATTTCCACGACAAAATCGTACATGGCCAATTGCCAAGTAGACACTTCTTCCTCTACTATCAATTACTGTCTCACGGTTAAGACACCTCCACGACACCATTACCTTATCGTTCGAGGAATCGTCACACCAAATGTGACTCGAGTACAACAAACTCAATCCCATCCAGTTTAACTAGTTATTCCGGCTCCCCACTTCTAGTGTAAGTCTCAGAACGGCTCGCTTAACGGTTTGGCTTTCTGATATTCTTCCTAACCGGCGGGACGAATCACCTATTTCCCGCTATCTATCTCTTCCCAAGGCGACGGTTATCCTTATTTCGAGTAAATCACTATTCAGAAGTAGTTGCTCTTTCCAACTGATCTCATTCTATCACTTGAGCTCATTCATATACTTCCTTATCATTCCTGATATTCAATGAGATGATTAGGTTTCAGAGATTCGGGTTCGATTCGTCTTGGAATTTCTGAACCTTGTCCTGTGGATTCTTAACCAGCTAAGTGGACTCCACTTCATATCGCTCTATAGTCATCTGCCCTCGGCAAAATAGTATACATTCCGCCAATTTCCTTCCTTAGGCATTCTCCCGGAAAACACTTCCCATAAAAATTCTCAATAAACATAGCCCAAGTCCGGGCTGTACTCATCGGGAATATCCTATCCCTGGCGGTCTTCCACCAATTCTTTTCATCCTTCTGCAGTTAATACACTGCCAATGTTACTTTCTCAGCCTCGGTGTACCCCGATATGTCAAAGGCCTTCTCAACTTCCACTGCCAATCTCAGTGGAGCTTCGGGGTCACCATTGCTATTGAACTTAAGAAAGTTCAACTCGAGAAATTAATCCACTAATTAATGCACTCGCCTATTGGCTACTATATGAATTTGGCCTAACTGGCATTATTCCCATTCATAACAGAAATCACTGCAACCTCAGCAGCCTAGGCAATGACAGCGGCTCTTTTCTCGAGCTGGCCTACCCATACATTCCTTATTCTTATAGGGTCCGAGTCACAACTTCTAATCTCAGATCTCGGGCCTCATGGCCTAATACACTTGATTGCTCTTGGGTTTCCTTACCACTTATACTATCATTCATACTGCCTCACAATTCAACTACCTGCTATAACTCCCCTGAGGGATCAGAGACTTAAACCAATCTAACCGGTCTAAGGTCCTAGGCAGGTATCACGATAACAGTCAAGCAATCAGCATGCGATTAAGCATAAATAGCACAGGACTTCAGTCACAAAACACGTGTACTAACCTCGAGTCCCGACGCACCTGCACTTCACGGGTCAAATAACGCAGTCAATCAATCAAGACACAGACAGTCAGGAGGTACACTTAGCACACGAGGTCACCCTACTAGCTACCTAAGGTCACCGCTCCTTATTACTCCAGATTTCGACCTAATTGGATCGAGCTGACCTTGCTCTGATACCAAATCAAACGGGGATGTCACGCCCTGCACTTCTCGATGCGCCACATCCCTCAGAGGTCGATTTGTGTGCGACGCCCCGGGACGCGTCGCCCCAACACCCAATACATAGAGATATAAAGCACATGCGGAAGGAATTAAAAACCACCCGCACAAAGATAAACGTATAACCTAGGGTAACCACTGAAATCCATACTTGTACTAATACTGAAAATCCTTTACAAAATCCAAGTACAGCCCTAGTACCAAAAATCAAAAAGGATTTCAAGGCCACTACAACTAATAGGGGGCTTCTCCCAAAAATTGCATCAAGACACTGTCATCCTCAAGGCGGGGGATCCGAAAAGTCGGTTTTACAACAACCGTGAGAATAAATCTCAGTGAGTAATTCCCTAAACCTAAACTAGGCTAACATGCACCTCCCGACAAGTACTAAACAACATAAAGGTACACACAAATCGACTCGGGGCCCTCGGCCTAAATCCAATTTCACTAGACCCTGCAGGTTAAGCGTCAAATCAACAAAAGCAGCCACGCGGCAAAATATAATCACAGCACATACACGTGCATTTCTATGCCACCACGCATGTTATGCATATGCTAGTGCTCGCACTCATGCTCATGCCTCATCAATGCAATATCGCTGCGGCACTCAGCCATTCTCAATTTCTTCTCCGAAAACGTAAAGCATCAGGTCCGACCCGCGAAAACGACAGTCCACACCGCACACTTGCCCAATTTATTATTATTATTACGACTCGAGTCATCACTTTTCACGGCCCGGTCGTCTAGCCCGCTTCAAAGTGCATGAGGCGCAAAGAACCGCGCCCAAGGTTCTAACCTCGCGCCAAAGGGTGCATGAGGCGCAACATCGCTCTCCTTGCGAAAAGCTGCTCCAAAGTGCATGAGGATGGTCGCCCGGACGACCGGGCATCGGGGCCTGCTCAAAGTGCATGAGGACGGGTATCGACCCAAAGGTCATGACCAAGGTCCATGGGTGATCACACAACTCATTATTATCTCGAGCCCCGCCGTTAGACGAGAGATGGCAATTTAGGTGATCATAATGCACATGTCATTCAGGTAATATTCGTACATGCTCATGCCGTGCCAATGCTTGAAATGCATACTCATGGCTATCACTTTCACACTTGGGCATCCACATGCGCGATTTTCGATGTAACAGGGTTCAACTCACACCGCGCACATTCAATTCCACAATTTAACATGCCCACTCAGACAATCAATTTCAAATCAGCCATAGCATCAAATTGACACACTACCCATGCACGAATTCGACACATAATTTATGCCTACAAATTACCTAATCACAAATTAGTGCAATCATGGAAGTCAAATCAAGCACTCGAGCACGATACACCGTTCACACATATCAGTCACTTAAGCCGTTCCACATAATACCGCGCAATTAAGGCCCACCAAGCCACACCAAACAAGTCACGACATTGCCAAATCACTCCCAATTAAAGACCATTCAATTGCTAACTCAGCCTATCCATCAATTGCGCCAATTGCACTACTGAGTCCTAATCAATCGCGCCTCGCCTAGATCGAATCTGTCGAGGCTAGGCACTATACCACAAATTCTAGGCCAATGATTGTCATCAAAAGGCTCAATTATACTCCTCAAATATTATTCTAATTGACCACCACAAAATTAACTTATGGCTCGCACTAAAATCCACATATTAAATCCAAACAATCTCGAACTCGGCCCGGTTTAGTCCAAACCGACCAGCCCATTCATTGCGCCTCTCGGGCCACTAATTCTCCATTAATTAATCATAGTAATCCACCAAATCGACCACAATCAAATCCCTAATCACCTTCACAAATTAACCCCTAAAATACCCTAATTAACCCCTAAACCGGTCTAGAAATGCAAATTATCCTAATTAGGGTTTAGGGTTGTACTTACCGGTGTCCCACGCTTAAAACGGGCCGGCGATCGGGCGGTGGATCGGCGGCCAAGGCGGCGACTCCGGCCGGGAGGTTCGGCCCGGCACGGAGAGGCCTTCCCAGGGCCGAACCAGGAGAAAGGGGAGAGAGAGCACGTGAGAGAGCCGGGGAAAGTGAGGCTGGAAAAGGGCGGCGCTGACGGACTGGGCGCGAGGGCCGCCGACGGGTTGGCTTACAAGGCGCTGGGCGGGCGGTGGTCGCGGCGCATATGTGGTAGAAGCTTCTTCGGAACAGGGAGCTGGGAAGAAAAGAGAGAGAGGGGAGAGGGAAGGGGTTGTCAGGAGCCGGGGCGACGGCCATGGCCGAGGCCACGCAGTGGAGGCGAGGGGGGTTGCCGCCGAAGCGCGTGATCCGGGCTTTGCCCTCTTCCGCGCGACCTGCAGGTCATGGAACAGGAAGAAGGGAGAGAGGAGGAAGGAAGCAAAGGGGCGGAGGTTGGTGGTCGCGCTGGCCGGGCGGAGGCGGGCGACGAGGATACCGGTAAAAGGGGGTCCGGGTCCGGAACCAAGAAGGTGGGAGAGAAATGACGAAGAAGAGAAGGAAGGAGGAGAAGGGAAGAGGAAGAGAGAAAAGAAAAGAAAAGGGGGGTCCGGGGA
Organism: Syzygium grande; assembly: GCA_024733475.1. Classification (NCBI taxonomy): domain Eukaryota; kingdom Viridiplantae; phylum Streptophyta; class Magnoliopsida; order Myrtales; family Myrtaceae; genus Syzygium; species Syzygium grande. Next base: position 20,220,704 of record JAMXDD010000001.1, read on the forward strand.
GGAAGAAGGAAGAGAAGAAAGGGGGAGGAGAGAGAAGAGAGAAAGAGAGAGAGAGACAGAGGGCGATGAAGGGGGAGGGGCAGGAAGGGGCACGAGAGAGAGAGGGAGAGAGAGAGAGAAATTATTTGAAAAATTTATACAAATAAAATTATTAAACGCAAACCGGGGGTCCGATTTAAAAACCGAAAGTTGCTCACTAACCCCGAGTGAACCTCGCAACTAAAAAGGGACAAAGGCCAAATTAACTGAACTAAAATTTTTCGAGAGAGGTCTACTAGTCCAAATTTGCACCTGGTCAAAACTCACAATTTTTCCACTATTCCTGATAATCTCAATACCGGCTACACTAATATCGACACCATCCAATTTATTTAGTCCTGAAACTCCCGAAAATCGACTGCCAAGTTTAGGGTCTAAATAACGACAAAAATTCGATCGAGTGCGATTCTAGCGAAATCTCTGGTTGAAAATAATAACCGAGAGTGATGGGTTCTCGGCGTAGATTTTACTATAAGCACACTGACAAATTATGCATTTTATAAACCCCAAAAATTGGATTAAAAATTCGGGATGTTACAACGTACGATCGGATCGCGGGTGATTCCGCTCGATCGAGAGTGCGCGTGGCAAATAAATCTCAAACCTGAACCGAACGATCGTGACCCTTGGAATAACCAATAATTCCTTGTGCTATCCCGGTAATCGAGACCTTTACTACTCGAGTGACCCTAGGTCAATACGCGTAACCCCTAAACAGCCACCCGTCAGTGAGAGGCTCTAAAATTTTGAATTGAGCAATTTTGATCGCCAAATTGGACCCGAATTTCGATGTCGAAATTCTAAAGGTATTTGCAACTATTTTGCGAGGCCAATGTCATTTTTGAGTGGCCACACATATTTGGGGTTGGTACGGTCGAAAAATAGAATTTCGATCCGGGACCGGAAAATTACCGTTTTGCCCTTAGGCCTAATTATGGGTATTCCAAATTTTGGGCAATTTTTGGGGATTTATTTATGGATAATTATCAAGAAAAATTCAAAATTATTGAAAGACCAAAATGCCCTCAAATAATTGTATTGGGTTGAATCTAGGCCATTGGATCAAGGGCAAAATGGTCAAAGGGGCTAAGATCTTGACAAGTGGCACCCACTTTTGACCCATAAGGCTTCTTTGACCCATTCTCGCTCCCCCATCTTCATTTCAGCCGTGCCTTCCCTTCTTCCTCATTCTCCCACGCCACTTCTTCTTCCTCTTCTTCTTTTCTTTCTTAGTTTGGCCGTGAAAGGCCTTCGCCGGAGGACCGTCGCCGCCGCTTGCGCCGCCATGGAATAAGCTCAGCCCACCCATTTTCCTTACTTGTTCAGCCCACTTTTGAAAGCTTAATCTAGGTGAGTAGAAATCCTAAACCCTAATTAGGATTTTATGCACTTTGGACAAGTTTTAGGGGTTATTAAGGTATTTTAGGGGTAATTAGTATGGGCTGATTTGGGGCTAAAGTTATGAAGATTTTAATAGCCTATTGTGATGATCTAAGGATGGTATTAAGGCTGTGGAGACTGGTTTAGAGGTTGTATAAGCTTGATTGGCTTAATGGTGAAAGTTTAGTGATTCTCGGATTACCGGATTTTACTGTACCTCTGTGTTTTGTTATTTTTTTTGTGATCATTATGGGCCGAATTTGAAGAAGTGTTCCATGAAAGTTGTTCCAAACATATTGAAGTATAACATAATTTAATTTGGGAATTTTTGGAAATCATTTGATACCATTCGGAAGTCCATCTTTGGACCGAAATAGGTCTGCCCGATTTACTGTTCACCCGACTTTCGGGTCTATTTGAATTTTCTATAAATTTTTCCAGGCATATTTTCGAAATACTTCCTTCACAAAAATTGTTGGGGACATTTGTGGCTATGACATATAAAAATTTCAGAGGTTTCCAAAATGATTTGGGTACCGAATGAGTTGTATTTTAATGGCCTGACGAGCTGTCCAAGCGAACCAGATTTTGTCCTAAGTTGAGTGTCAAAACGAGGTGTTTAAGGTTAGAACCGGGTTTCGAGTTCTTCACAAAAACATGTTCATTGAGATGTTTTGTGCAACATATCCAAATTTCAGAATTTTCAGAATTGATTTACTATTTCTTTCAAATGGATCTCGCTCACTGTGTAACTGCCCAGTTTGGACCCGATTTTGTATATTTTCGATTTTTCTCTCTCTGGCTGATTAGTGATTTATTGTGCCAATTAGAGCTGAATCAGAAGTCAAGGTTGGGATGAATAGTGGCTGTCCACTTTGGGACTTAGTTGGTTCATTGATTAATGACTTGAAATTAGGCAATTTGGGGACTATTTAGAGCTTGTATAAATCCTATTGGGTGTCGCCATGTTCGAGGATTGATCGGTTAAGTTTGATTGGTCATGGCGGGCCTTAGGCGCATTGAGTTGGATTGATATGAATGCACGGTACAAAGGCCGGACTAATTGGGCTAGAATGGGATTAAATTGAACATGCCAATAATGTGTTGAATTTTGCCTAAATTGTGAATGATTGCTGCTTGTTGAGGCCCAATTGGGGCGTTGCCATGCCACGTGTTCGCATGATCGATTGAATGCGATGTGTGATTGGCCAATCATTGGTGTGAATGATTATTGCCCAAGTGCGTGAATCATGTTTTGGGCCACATGGTATTAGTTGGTCGAGTGCGCATATTGTGCTATTAAATTGGGCAACTGATTGGCGTTTGAGTACGTGGGCTTGGCATGTTTGTTGAAATGCCGCGTTGAAATTGAATGCTTATGTTGCATTGTACGACATTGTATGGCCACACATTGTGTATGCCGAGAATGGGGCATGAGATGAGATTGTGTGAGAATGCGTGCCTGACATGAGCATGTGTGATCACCTAAATGCCTAATGCGTTCTGGCGGGGCCTGGGATAAAAATTTGGCGGTGTGCCGTTGTGATCACTTAAGGCCTTGGTCATAGCCTTTGGGTCGATTCAAATCTGCTTTGCGTTTATGGGCCGATGCCTGGTTTGTCCGGAAGATCGAGGGAGATTGGTGTTGCGCTTATGGCTAGAGACAAGGGCCATATGTGCTTAGCGGGCCGTGAAGTGTTATGGCCTACGGGTCGGTGTATTTACCGACCCCTACGGGTCGGGGCCTTCGGTCCGTTTATCATTGTAGCCTTGGTCGGGCCTTCGGGTCGGTTTATTCTTTGTGGTCTCTAGGCCGACCTCGGGTCGGTTAATAAATTAAAATGAGTTGGTGTGTCAGTGCATGCATCATTTGAACTAAATCATGAGTATGGCAATTGTGCCGGAGTATGTGACTAATATGCACACCGGTGATTTGTGTGTGAGATAGGCACTATTGAGCATGAACATGCGTATGGCGTACGTGTGACTAGTGTGTCGCGTATGTGCCGTTATTCATATAAAGTGCCTAACCTGCAGGGTTAGCAAGGTAAGCAATCCGGGCTCAAGGGCCTAGGTCATTTGATTGACATTATTGTCGATTGTTATGTTGATTTGCTTGTCGGGAGGTGCATGTTGGCCTAGTTTCGATTTAGGAGGCCTACTCACTGAGATTCATATCATAGTTGTTTAAATCCCATTTTTTCAGACCCCTGTTAGAGGATAACCGGTGTACCCGACCAATATGAGGATCCGGAGCCCATAGAGCAGGATCCCGATTAGGTTGGCGAGGTCGTGCAGATGCATTCGAAAGATGAGATAATCGAGATTGAGTTCGAGTCATCAGGATCTGATCCGGATTGATATTCTTAGGATCAGTCTTAGTCGTAGAGTGGTAGGGCCATTAACCTTTTGATCTTAGTGGTCGCTGATCTATTTATGGTAGGCTGTTTGTATTTGATGTGTAAGATGGATATTGTAAGTATTTTGATGGCAGTTAATAGTGTTGTTTGTTATCCATTGAGGGATGTCTTTGTTACCCTTGGTCATGTATTGTTTTGTATGGGTGTTTTAATTATTGCTTCTGCATGTGCCCTATGCTCTGTGTTGGGAGTTGGGTCGGCGACATAGCCTGGGACGTCACATCAAAATCGACCTTGAAAGTGGGATGTTTGCGTTTCGTGGGGTATAAGGCGTGACACGCTCTATATGATGCGGAATCCCAAAACGTAGTCGAACTTCAGGCATCTCAAGGCTGGGGGTTTGAAAAATTGATTTTATATAACGGTGAGAATAATCTCAATGAGTAGTTCCCTAAACCTAAACTAGGCTAACATGCACCTTTTGATGAGTACCAAACAATGACACAAGTAGAAACAAAATTGACTTAGGCCTTCAAGGCCAAAATCCAGCACTTACTTGACCCTACAGGTTAAGCATTTTATATATATAATTGCAATAATGCCACAGAACTCAATCATGGCACATGTACGCATATCACTTAATCACGACGCATGTCATGCATATGCTCGTGCTCACACTCATGCTCATACCTCATCAATGCATTGTCGCACACTTGCACTCTTGCACACTTGCCATTTATCAATTCTCCTCCGACCTGCGTAAAACGCATAAGGTCCATCACTTCGAGATCGATCTCTAGCCCACGTAAAACGCATCAGGCTCATGGCACAACACCCGCATAAAACGCATCAAGTTTGGCCATCTTCCGGTAGTCTGAGTATCATCTCACGTAACACGCCTCAGGACGGGTTCAATACCCCGCATAAAATGCCTCAGGGTTTTATGTGATCACTCATTCACAAACATTCATTGTTATCTGAACCCCGCGTAAAATGCATTAGGGCATTTTAGGTGATCACACGCTTATGTCATTCGTGCACACTCATATATGCACATGTCATGCCAATGTTTGAGATGCAAACCCATGGCCATAAAGTTCACACTTGGGCACTCACAATTTTCGCAAAAGGGTAATCAATTGCGCAACGCCACTTATTCAACTCACCACACAATATGCTCAATCCACATTTCAATATGCCCAAACAACATATTAGCATAACCATGAAAGCAATTCAAAGCACTCTTGCACGGCACATAAATCCAACATATAATTCGCACAATTTAATTAACATGAATCTGCGCCTTCAAGGCCCGCTAAGCTACTCCATTCTTAGTCACACTAGGCACATGACGTGGCATCACAAAATTGATCGCAACCTAAGGCAATTCAGCCACCCAAATAGTCAATCTAAGCCATCCCGGTATTTACATAATTAAATCTCGAATTTGATCACTCTTAGTCCGATTAAATCCCGATATGGACGGCCACTAAATAAATTGTTCTAGGCCAATAAATCTCCTTGAATTACTCTATTAGGCTCCCCAAGACCTCACTCAAATCAGCCACCATGAGGACCATGCTAGGCGCGCCCTATAATCCACAATTGAACTCGAACTTAGCCCGAACTCATGCCAACTTAATCCGATACTTCCAGCCGACACACAACCCATTCTAAGCCTCTAAACCTCAATTAAAATTTCCACACTAAGCCACGAAATAGCCACAAAAATAGCCACTATACGGTCTACAAATTTCATCCGCCAAGTCCACAATTTTGCCCAAATTAAGGCATTTATGCTTCGCCACATCACAGCACTCTATAGACCACTACACCTTGATTAAATCATCACTCTCGGTCATCAATTGCGCCACAAATCAGCCCCTAATAGCCTCCACACGCTAACCCCTAACTTATCCTAATTAACCCCTAAAACTCATCTAGAAATGTAAATTAGCCTAATGTGGGTTTAGAGTTGTACTCACTTGGAATCCTAGGCTCCAAACAAAGCTGGACAAGTGGCGGGGACGACTGGACAGTGGCGGTGAGCGGCAGCTCTGGTGAACAGCGTGAGCGGGGGCAACGGCCTAGGCGATTCCACGGCCTAGAGAGGGAGAGAGGGACACAGCTGGAGAGAGAGAGATGGACGGGATGCTGTTGGTGGTGAGGCGTGGGGCAGTGGCACCGTCGACAGCACCGGCGGGCAACGGCGGCTCTCCGGCGAAGGGCCTCCCACAGCCAAAACAAAGAAAGGAAGAGAGGGTCGAAATTCACGGGAGAGGGAGAGAGGAGGGGCTGGCCGGTGGTGATGGGAAGGAATGAGGGGGGAAGAGAGAGAAACTAGGGAGTGTATAAAGAGAGTGAGATAGTGGGGTTGGTGAACAACTAAGCAAAAATGACAATCAAGTCCCTAATCAAAAGGCTAAGATCAAGTCTTGCTAATATCTCTTGGGGGCATTATGGACCAAAAATTCCAGCATTATTGGGCTGAAACAAGCCATTATAAAATCCTTAAATAATCCCCAAATAACCCCAAAATTCGGAACCCTATAATTAGGCCTAGGGTAAAACGGTAATTTTCCGGTTCCAGATTAAATTTCAATTTTTTGACTCTATTGATCCTAAATATGCGTGACCACATAAAAATGACGTTGTCCTCGCAAAATAGTCACGTACGCCCACGAAATTCAACACCGAAATCCGGATTCAATTCCACGATCGATTTAGCTCAATTTGCAGTTTTAGCGTCTCTTATTAATGGGCGGCTATTTAGGGGTTACATGTATTGATCTAGGGCTACTTGAGTTATGACGGTCCCGATTTCCCAAAGAACACGAGGATTTATCGCTAGTCCTAGGGGTCGCGGTCATCCGGAATAAGTTCGGGGTCGTTCGCCGCGCGTACTCTCAGTCGTACGGAATCACCCGCTATCCGATCGTGCATCGTCGGTCAAACTAAATCCATCACTCTCCTTGGACAGGCCCATGTCTGCACAAAATATTCCCTCCTCGCTTCTCGGAATCGGACTTGATTCACGGTCGAGTTCTTGGATCTACGTATCGTTTTTCTAGTCAGCATTTCCCTAATGGTCAATATCTCGAGAATGATCAGTTCCGGGCGAGACTCATTAAAACGAAATGAGAAATAATTATCTACTTCATTAATCCCAGAAGTGGGTCGAATTCAGGGCGTTACAGTTACGTACTTATTCTTTCTTCTCCAGCAAAACTAGATAACATGCATTGAGAGTGAAGGAAAATAGAAAAAGGATCTTTAAATTTCTTGAGGAACAAGATAACATGTAAAAATGGTTGGATAGGAATTTTTGAACAGCAAATAACTAGAGATATACATGATCCATTTTTGTAGCATAAATTCAATTTTATTGTAACAGGAAAGGATAAGAGAATATCCATGAAATACTCGACGATTTTCTTGAATTCAAATTTCGAAGGCGGGATTTGGTGCATTACTTGATAACTATCTCGATTATCATAAGCAACAATTGAGTACCTCTATTCTTATGTATGGTTCCTTTTTATTTCATTATTATAAGTTATGGCTTTGACTTTTATTCTTAGGTACAGTTCGAGTTTATTGCAGACGTAATTATAGATTTTTCATGATTTTTCTTTGTGAAGGTTATTGTCGGATTTTACTTTATTAATAGTTGAGTATTTCAAACCGCCGTATAAAAGAAAGAAGAAAGGTTTTTATTAATGGCGACATTGCACGTTAAACGGAAGACGAAAGACCTAATTACACCAATAAAAAATTCATATGATATTGTACATGGTGCAAAAATTTAGGCACTTTTAGTATTATTATCCCCTTGAAAAAATCATGTCACCAGTAGATAACGTCTATTGCCTTGCCGCTATAGTTGTAATGGTCTAATTACAGCTCCTCACTACTTCCTTGTTAACGCACCTTTCTCCTGCCCTTGGTCTTATTTTGACAAAAATCTACTTAATTTGAAGTGTCGCTTTTGTTGACTGAAATATTGCCTAAGAAAAGAGGAGAAAAATAAGAAAAATAAATATGTCAAGGAAGAAATATATATATATATATATATATATATATATTTTGGTAAGGTAAGAGGAAAAAATATATTTGAAGTTTTGTGTATTTAAGAAAATAAACCCAAACTCTTTTACAAGGTAGAAAGGATTTAACTCATCCAACACATGACAAAGATCTAAATTTAAATTTATAAAGTGTAAATACTTAATCAGTTACGATTCAAGTGTTAAAAGTCAATGTGCCTACAAATTACAATTTCATGCATAGTTTTACTATGGTGCAGTTATCACTCAATCAAATAATATGTATGGGTCTATTTATGGATTTTATTCATATCAGCTTGAAAAAGAAAGTATCTTTTAGATTTGCTGAATGCTATAAAAGATTTAAATCTTAAAACATCTAACCATGAGGGTTCTGTATCTTGACAGCCAAGAAATTAAAAAGAAGGGATAAGATTTGTGAACTAACTTGTTGAGAGAGGAAGTTAGATTGGGGCAATCCTGCACCAAAAAGGAAATTGAATTCCCCAAAGTTGTACTTCCTCACATAAGAAAGGACCCGCCGCTGTGTTTCGAGGAAGAAATTCATCAAGGAAGTTGCACACAAGGCAAATTCATCATTCGATCTGCGACGAAGTAATGGCGAATTGGGAAGAACTCCCGCAAGAGATCCTAGAACTCATCGCTTGTCGATTAGCCGTGAAAGACTATTTAGCTTTCGGAGGGGTGTGCACATCGTGGCGGTCCGCTGCCACCAAATAGAAGTACAAGGCGATGTTGGAAGCCCCGTGGCGCAAGACTCATACGCGCAAGCAAATAGCTGAATTCTCCATCCCCTCTGGAGGAACAATTTTCCAGTTGCGAGCTTCTCGAGTTGCGACCATGTCTCCCCCGGGATGGCTACTCGTGTCAAAGGGGGACGGCCACTGTATCTTCAATCCGCTTTTGGGCAACCGCATCGAACTCCCCTCCTTGCAGAAGCTTCGCTGCAGGCCACCTCTCCCTGCGGTGGACCTTGATCGGCTAAAGAGGCTCCAGCGCGGCCCCAACAGAATCCACACGATCGCGTTGTCCTCAAGCCCTCTTTTGTCCAGGAGCTACACAACCATGATCTCTATTCATCGTGATCTTATGGATCACGAACCACTAGGGTTTGCCTTTCTCAGATCAGGAGAAGATGCATGGACGCTAGTGAGTATAGAATCACATCTGCCTCGGTCCAGCGTGGTTCGACTCGTTCATTACAACGGGCAATTTGTGGCCTTGGATGCGCATAACCGAATAATGACTCTTAACGAGAGAAAGGGTTGCATGCAATTGCAACTAGCTCTAGGGAAGAATTTCCGCCATTGTGGGTATCTCGTGGAATGTTCAGGTTCATTGCTGGTGGCTTGGCAGATACAGGGCGAAGGTGATGCACCGGTGATCCGAGTTTTCAAAGTGGATTTGAAGAAGGGAACTCTGGAAGAGGTCAAGAGCCTGGGGAACGTGTCTCTCTTCTTAAATTACAACTCTTCCTTCTCGGTGGAGTTCAACGCCAAGTACCCCAAGTCTTACTTGAAGCCGAACCACATCTATTTCATAGATTACATAGATAAGAAGAACAAGATTTACAGCATGGATGACGGAAAAGTTGAGTGGCATTGTGCTGGCGAATGGTTCCAACCTGATTTTTGATTTTTGTACTTCGTGGAATTTTTTCAATAGAAAGATTTAGATGTCAAACCAACTCGATCGGATTGGGCCCATCTCCACCCTTGATCATAAGGGCCCTACAGGACACGATCAACGGATCAGTGAGTACAGATATATTTTCAGGGCGGTCTGCAAAGAATGTTCCTATTTCCTATAAAATTATTCATGGCTAACTTTGCTTAACTTGCTTTAATAAATGCCAATTGTGAGCAAGGATCTCTAGCGGCTTTTGTTTCCTTGCGCCTAGTCTATCGACCCCAAACCAGAACCGCTCAAATCGGCCAGTTTGGTCCAAGTTCTCAATTCCTAAAAGTAGAACCATAGTTCGAGCAGGATCAAACCGGACTGGACCGACTATATATACTTTTTTTATGTTTTTTATTTCTTCAAAAAAATTATTAAAATGTAAACTAAATCCTAAGTGAACTCCATTGACATAAATTCATTGACAAAAATTAGTAAAATGTGAACTAAACCTTAAGTGACCAGTTTCATTGGGCAAGATTGGACCAGGAACCGTTCACCCCTATTCAGCAGCAGCGATAGGTACTTTAGTCATTGGATTAAAAGAAAAATCATCCAAAAATATGCAATCATTAGTTTACCCATATTTGTAGTAACCATCTGTTTAGATTTTAATTTTTGATATATTGAGTAGGAGAAACTAAAAATGAATTTAAAAATTAAGGACATGTGCTCATCAAGAATAAAATTGGACATTTGTTAGGTAATCGCCTAAGGATATTCAAAATTTAATTATTAATTATATGTATTGTCCTCTTTACTCTTTTATAGTGAGATGGGGTAAGGATATTTTGATCATCTAAAAATTGGTTATATATAATAGAGATAGATTTAGATAACTATAGATTAAGAGAACTCAGCAACTTTATCTAATTTTTTGCAATTAATTCTACAAGAAAATGTAAAATATTCTTTGAACATAGATTATTGGACTTCATGGAACGATTGCGAGAAACCTTGGATATCTAACTTGGTGATTGGTCGATTTAAATCATCATATGTAATTCAGAGGGAAATCTACTACAAAGACCTGATTACATATCAAAATCATTGTGATGGAAAAGGCTGACTTACTTTTTGTTAAGTATTCTCGTCTCGTACCATAATCCATGGCACATTGCAATCTTAATTAAATTACTATCATTAATACTAATATTATTCACTGAAGAGACATAGATACCTAGTAACCCACACACATAGCTGGAGTTGTGCTTTAATTAAGCTTGGTGTTCAAGATTTAACATCATATATTGTAATCGAAATACATTACCAGGTTCAATTTGTATGGTAATGACACAAGTGTCACAATGACTGAGAATGGATCAATTCGGTATTTACTCGCCTACTATGAGATGATGAAATTGCGTACGTGCATAAATTTAGAGTCCAATTGAATTAGTATTTGTCTTTTACATTTTATTTATACCAAGTCTCGCGACACATGCATTTGACTTTTTTTTCGTTAAAATTTGAAACAGTACAAACATGCAACTGTTTACTTATGTAGATACACATGCAATTTAATATTTACACTTCACAAAGCTTAAACAAAGAGGCTCTTAATTTGTTTCATTTATATCTCCATAGAGTATTATCCAAACCTTCGGTTCAACTAATCCCTGGGGATGTACGTTAATCCATGCTACCACTTGCTAAGTAAGGCGCCACTCATAGGTTGATAAGCGTGCCCGCGGGGGTTACCCTAGGTGAGATAGACTATGATTTAAATAGGGGTAATATCCCTAGGGAAAATATGCTTAACCACGCATCTAATTCCTAAGAATCAGGATTTATTTTCAATAGACTTTTTGGAGTCAGCATTGATCAGATATTTGGGATACACATATTTAATAGGAGTTCGTCTCCCTTATAAAATCCTTACACGGTTGTTCTTCACATCTTGCAACTTTAATCAAGTTCATTGTAAGCCAATGCTTCAATTGTTTACGAATATAATAACCAAATCTAAAATTGGGTATATGACAACATCAATATAAAAAAAGTAGACTTAAAATAAGTTACATCCATTTAATCTCTTCTTTATGAATTAAAATTAAATATCTTTACCATTAGAATATATTAATAGAATATACAATGGATATAAGTAGATTTGAATGCATATCAGGCAAACAATCCTATTGGTTGATTGCACCATGTTAAGTCTTTATCAGATGCATAAAATATATATTTTTTTTTTTTGTGGAGATATGGAAGGATAAGTATAGCAGAAAATTTTGAAGTTCCTTGTTATGATATACGAGTCTCGACCATAACCTAAGGAAGCAACCTCAACATTTAGGGTGATCAGGCAAAGGTCCATGCTTCACCGAATAGAGAAAAACAGCAACCCTAGAATCCATTCGTGAGCCATGGCAGCTGCTTCCTTGAAGACCACCATATGCCGAAAAGGTTATGAGGATCACATCAGTCTCTTGCCCGATTGCCTAATCCATCACGTCTTCTCCTTTTTACCCATGAGGGACATCGTCAAGACTTGCGTGTTGTCGAAAAGGTGGCGGTCTGTTTGGACCACTGTCTCGAATCTCAGGTTCTTTGTCTCTTCTTATGATGATGCATTTGTGGACAGCATTTTGAGGCGCTATATGTGGCGGAGGGTGAAAATATTCCACCTTGACGTGGACTACTACCACCCTAACATTGATTCATGGGTGCACTTTGCGATAGATCATCAAGTGGAAGAGCTTCTTCTCAAATTGAATATTTTGTGGTGGGATATGTGGTGGAAGGGTTACATATTGTCTCCGTTGCTTAATAATTGCTCTTCTTTGACTAAGCTATCTTTGAGAGGCTGTCATGTCTCATCCAGCGACACCATTAGTTGGAGTTCACTTAAGTCCTTGTCCATTCAAAACGTGAGTGATGATGTGCTTAGGAAGATTTTGATGGGCAGCCCTGTTCTTGAATACTTGAAATTGATCGGATGTCGGGGTGTAAAAGGAATTCAATCGAGAAGTTTGAGAGAGTTGGTGGTTGATTCTACTGTTGTGGAATCCCCTTTGGAGATATCGACTCCTCGTTTGCTGTCATTGCGTGTGAAAGTGGATTTCTTTTATGAGATAATGAGAATTAATGAAGCACCGTCCTTAGTTGAAGCTGAATTAGATTTTGACAGTCCAGCCAAATCAGATTGCTGCCTGCTAAAGGATATGCTTTGCAAGCTGCAGAATGCTTCTCAAATTGTTTTTGGTGCTTGGTGCCTTCGGGTGAGCATAACCATCTTGCTTCATAATGGACATTATCTTTTCCATGTAGCTTTCACTTAGGATAGCGGACATTATTCTGCCAATGCTTATGGATGTTTATGTGTTATATTGGTGCAATTTTCTATGAGAAAAAAGTACTGGTTTGTGATGTATTTGAGAGAGTTTACTCTATATTCTATCATTCCAAGTGATACTTTGGTAATGTAGTAAATATAAGGATGTGACCTTTTCAAACTTTGTTTTGGTGATTTGGCTCTATCTTTTGATTTGGTTAGGTTATGTTGCCTCTGAAGGTGAAAGACGTGCTGTTTTCGCTGCCAAATTGCAAGTGTATGACTGTACACATTCCCTTTCGCCAATTCAGCTTTCCTGCTGTAGCAAATATGCTAGCAACTACACCAAATTTGGAGAAGCTGGTCATTATTTTTGAGCCATCTGATTGGAGCTCTCTATGGGTATATTCCTTAAACTTCAATTCACAGGTTTAGATGTATCAAAGGATTAATTGGAATGCACCATCCAAATTCTCTCCCTTCCTTTTTCCTTTTAAGTCCATGAATTAGTGAAACTAGTATAATTCTCTGAAAGTTTCACAAGTGTCGCAGCCTATGTTTCAAATTCTCCCTCTTTAGTGCACCGAAAGTTTCACTGGCAATTTCATGGAGTCTTTTTCTTTTTTTTTTGTTGAAGGCCGCTGTGATGGTGGCAAAGAAAAGACTGTGCGTGCATTGGTGAACTTGAGTGCCCAAATTTGGTTTCCCTTGTTTATAATCTCCTCTAATATGATAGTGTATTGCTACAGAGCTGATTTGACGATTGGAATGTTCACTTTGTCTTTTATCCATGTGCAGTATGAATCTGACTTAGGCTCTCGCAATGTTGATCATGAGAGCTATTCGCATATAGAGAAGAAGTTCAAGCGTTGGGCTCAGCAGCTCAAGAATGTCGAGATTTTTGGATTTTACGGTTGTTTAAGATTGAAATATGAGGAAGTGCTCATGTTGGTAAAGTTTTTGTTCGAACATGCATCTATGCTGGAAAATATAGTCATTAAAGGTGAGAATCGTAATTCACAAGAAGATCATGATCTTGAGGTAGTTGATTCATGCAAATTTCTTGAAGTGACCCGGCGACTTCAAAAGTGTCACAGAACTTCTAGGCATGCTAGAAAAAGGGTATGGAAAGCGGCAAAAGAAAGGAGTCAGAGTAACAGCAAAATGTTTGTCCATCAGCCATGAGAATGCCTGATTGGAATAGGAATACAGCAAGCCACAACATCAACTAGCTTGATCTATTGTTGGTAATGTCTCATGTATGTCTTTCAGTTTTTAAAGCAAGTTTTGGAATTATATTTTGTTTCAGAATTGTTTTACAAGGTTTAGTAACGTGTTGCTATAAGAAATTCCCCCTTCACATAAGTAAGGTCATTCTAAGGAATCCATATTAAATCACATGACAGTGACAATAAATTTGACCATAAAATTTTGTGCTGTTATCTCTTTTAAAATATTCATATTAATTAATGAGTTGATTCAATTGAAGGATATGGTGTTAATCTTTACATTTTCACACTTTCTGCACTCTCCCGCTGTCTTCATCACTTACCTTTTCTCTTCATGAACCATTGATACATACCCCTACTTTGTCCACTGTCTTTTTTTCATATTGTGAGTGAAGACATTAAGAGTGCGTAAGTATATGGCATTGGTAAAAAACCAAATTTCCCAAGTTTTAAGTTTAATATTACTTGAATGGAAATGAAATTGAATGAATGACATTGAAGAACAATGATCGAATTAAAGTATTTCTCTTATTTCGTTATGGAATTTCGATGGAGTAATTGGAAATTGTTTGCATGTGGAAAGGGTAGAAAGAGAGAGAGGGGAGAAGAAATAGGTAATAGCTGAGAAGAATTAGGTGAGAGAAAGCTATCTGATGGTTAGAGGACACAGATACTTTTGGTATGAGAGAAAATGCTACTTGATTGGTCAAAGGAGAGGCTTATTTTCAACAATTAGAAATGTTGGAAAGAACTCCTCATTGAAAACACCCCTGCATTTTGCTAAAGAGGTGCATTGATTAAACGGTCTCAATGATGAAAAATTTCAGTAAACTAATTAATGGGAGGGTGACAATTGAATATATTGAAGTAATTTAGGGACCTAATCAAATTGACTGAAAGTTTAGGAGCGATATTACACATTAAACAGAAGACAAGGAACCCAATTACATCAATTGAAAATTGAGGGATAGTATTATATATGGGACAAAAGTTTAGGCACTTTTAGTATGAGTATCATCTTGAAAAAATCATGCCACTAGTGGATAACGTCTATCGCTCTGCCGCAACCAGTGTTATTATGGTATAACGGCTTGTCACTACTTCCTTGTTAACCCATATTTTTTCCATCCTTCATCCTGTTTTGACAGAGATCTACTTAATTAGAAGTGTCGATTTTGTTTACTTAAATATTGCCTAGGAAAAGTGCATATGCTTTGCACATGGGAAGAAAAATAAATATGTCAGGAAAGAAATAGATTTGAAGTTTTGCCTATTTAGGAAAATATAACCCAAACTCTTTTACAAGGTAAGAAGGATATAACTCACCGAACACATCACGAAGATCTGAATATAAATTTAAAAAGTGTTAAATACTTAAGAAATTATGATTCAAGTGTTAAAATGCAATGTACCTCCAAATAACAATTTCACGCATCATTACTATGGTGCCATTATCACGCAATTAAATAATATGTATAGGTCTTTTTATGGAATTTATAGGTAAAAGTTTGAAAAAGAAACTGTCCTGTAGATTTGCTATATGCTATAGAAAGATTTAAATCTTAAAACATCAAAATAAGAGGCCACTGTATCTTGCCAGCCACGACAGAGGAATATTCGTTTAAGAAATTAAAAAGAAGCGATAAGATTTGTGAAATAACTTGTTGAAGGTGTTACTTAGATTGGGGGGCAATCCTGCACCAAAAAGGAAATTGAATCCTCAAATGTTGTCCTTCCTCATTAGCTTTCCTTTACCTTCACCTGGCATTGAAAAAAAAACTTTGCTTTATATGGTACTTACTCTAGTGTACAACGATTGAGAACGGATCGATCCGGTAGTTATGACATGATCAAAAAATTGCATACGTCCATAAACATAGAGTCCATTTAAATTAGCCATTATTTTTCACATTTTATTTATTTCAAATCTTGTGACTTTTTTCTTTTAAAATTTGAAACATTTGAAACATTACAAACATGCAACTGTTGACATATCTATACTTTGTATGATTCGAGTTTATTTTCAGTGTAAGCATAAGTTCTCTATGGGAATTTTTTTCATGAAGGTTTGGTGTTGAAGTTATTGTTGAATTTTTTTTATTGACAATCAAGATTATTCGTATTTGAAATATTTGCAGAATCATACTAAAGGCAATTTATTGGTGCGGAAGATTTTAAAGGGAATTATGATCCTCCTCGCTCCAATTTCTGGTTTTGGGCTTATAATGAAGGGATAAGTACAAACTGATCTAACCAACCTATCATATATTTTGAGTGATATGCATCACAATCCACTTTTGCATTTGAATTTTAATACTTCCGACAAAATTTAGGTAATTTGAATATTATTATCCCATTAGATTATTTATTGTAGTTTTGAATATCAGGTGCTTCATCACTTTTCCTTTCAAATTTTGTTTTGGTCTCATCCAAACATATGAAAACATCACTATGTAGTCTATTGCTCATATATACAGGCGCATGCTCACATACACACACACACACACACACACATAAACAAATGGCAACTTTAGTGTTTCAATTGAGATACTTGTCTCATTAATTAGAAAATGTGCACACGCTTTGCCTATACGTAAGAAATTAACTTTTGAAATATTAAGAAAAATTACATTGTTACAAAATATTTCCTTCATTAAATAATTGATAGAAATTATTGCTAAGAATACACAATTCAAAGAAATTTCAGTGATATATATGGAATGAGAGAAATATTTCAAGATTTGAAATTTTTTTTGGAAGGTAATTGTAGGATAGATTATATTCTAATTTGGATATTGAAACATTTGAGAGATAAGAAAAAAGAACCGTTAATTTACGCATTTGTCCATAGACACAATTAATTATACAATGAATAATTAAGGATATTCGGTGAAGATGAATGAAATATTTCCTCAATTAAATAATTATTAGAAATTATTGCTAAGAATACACATTACAAAAGAAATTGCCGTGATATATATGAAACGAGAGAAATATTTCATGATTTGAAATTTTTTAGGACGGTAATTGCAGTATAGATTATATTCTAATTTGGATATTGAAACATAGGAGAGATAAGAAAAAAAAATCATTAATTTACGCATTTGTCCGTAGACACAATTATTTATACAATAAGTAATTAAGGATATTCGGTGAAGAATGAAATGGCTGAGGTTATTTGAAATATGATGTGATGGGAGAGATAAGGGACATTGACCATGCTAGTACTTAATAAATATAATAAAACTAACAATTAATAGGTATAAAAATCAGAAAATAACTTTCATTGATAGTAGAAGATACAATTAATAAGAATTAATAACTGACCATTATTATCAAAAAGATACAAAACAAGAAAAAAAAATCAACAAATACGTTAGAGATTCCAATAAGTTATCCTTTGCACTACCATCCACTTGCTCCACTCACCATATAACTTGCCACTTCGCTTTTTCAAGTGAATACTAATAGTTTTTATTTATTTATTATATATTTCTTCAATCTTGTACACACTTGTAACGTGCACTGTCTAAACTAAATAAGAATGAATCTGAAAACAATTTCTCTTTATCAATCTTGTTAAATTTAGGTTCGCTTTGTTTCGTGAAAAATGAATGATTTGAAAAATATTTTTTTAAACAAAATAGCTTGTATCGTTACAAAAATGAGCAAATAAAAAATTGTTCACAAAAAAAAAATTCATTGACTAATTATTCAAGGTGATACAAGCAATCATTTTTAGGAAAATATTTTCCAGATCATTCATTTTCTGCAAAACAAATAGAGCCTTAAACTTAATAAGAAACAAAATTTTTGGGATGACAAATGAATAAAATGTTTAGTGGTCCAAGGTGTACCACAGAGTAAAACTACGTCGTGTATCTTGCCATGCGATAATTAGAAAGGTGAATTGGAGCAAATTATGTCATGTATCTTGTCACATATTGAGCTAAAAAGCAAACATTCTCTTAATTCCGTTTAACTTTATATAATAAATATATTTACGTAAAGTCATTTAACTAGGTCATCAAAACCTCTTTTTTTGTTCAATCAATTCATTTAACTTACTTGATTTTTCCAATCTAAGCCTTTTCTTTTTCAATTATCACTCTTGACTAGGTTAATGTTGTTGTTCGATCAATCTACTTTTACTATTTAAAAAAAAAGCGAAAACAAAACTTATACAATTCAAGGATTTAGTCTATTCAATGAAAAATATTTAGTCTTGATTTGCACCAAAAGATGTTGGAGGACCCAACTGCAAACTATATATTTTTTGACTTATTCCTCAAAAGTTCAAGGACACATATAAATCATAGTATATTGTCACACCTCGAATCCTACGAGCTCGTAACATCACTCATTGGTCTCCAATATACGACGTCCCAGGATGTATCGCCGATCTAATCGAATAACTATCGATTACACATATGTGGAAGCAAACTAGAACATTTCGATTATATTCAAACAAACGGGATAGTAAAGAAAACATTTAGATACACAGAACAAACAAAACCACTTTTATTAAAACATAACGTTAACCCAAGAAGTTGAACATATACAAGCCTACTACCAGGCTACTCCCTAGCTAACCGAACATACAAAAAGGGATGGTTGGGGTTAACTAAACTTCACTACCAACAAGGGTGGTAAAAAATGGTGGGGTATCATAACCCATCACCACTACTGGTCAAATCCGGGAGGAAGCTTTGGCTCACTATCTACGGAGTCCGTAATGGAGTCTTGGTCCGTCACTTCCCCAACCGGGGGATTGAGGTCCATCGATCCCAGACCACCGCCCCTATACCGCCAACCAGGGGTCCATCAAAACCACGAAGTAAACCAGTCAACTCATCCCCTTCCTTAATAAACCATGCCACAAAACGATGGGCCGTCAATCCAAGCACTCCTTCATCCACCCAGACGATGAACTCATGCTTTTGATACTCCCTGCTAGAGCCTATAGGGTATGCAGAATAACTTGTGTCTATCTCCATAGGCAAGCCAAAACGTTCAGGAGGAAGGCTCATAGTCGGGGGTCTGAAAAACAATTTATAACACCAAATGAGATAAAATCTCAACGAGTTCACGACCTAAGCCTCGACTGGGAGGTCAACTAATCTCGGACAATTCCGCATATTTGTCCATAGCGAAGTCCTTTCGTATGGCAATGAAATATTCTGACTTGGTCAATCTATTCACGACAACCCATATAGAGTCATTACCTCTCTGACTCCTTGGTAGACCCATCATGAAATCTGTGTTGATTTGTTCCCACTTCCATTCTGGGATCTTAAGTGGTCGTAGTAGTCCACCTAGCTTGCAATACTATGCTTTCACTTGTTGGCACATCAAGCACCTAGCTACGTGCTTGGCTACATCCACTTTCATGCCGCTCCACCAATAATCTTGACGTAAATTCTAGTACATCTTGGTGCTACCCGGATGAATGTTATACTTGCTACGATGTGCTTTTGATAGGATCTCATCCTTGAGTTCCATGTTGTCGAGTATGCACAATCGTCTACGAAACCTTAATGTTCCATCCTCAGCCACTTGGAAATCAGGATTTCTTTTTTATCTGCATCCCTTGTAGAATCTTCTAAATTTCAGGATCCTTTAACGCAATGCCTTGATCTTCGCCTTAATCTCTAGCTTGATTCTTAAGGTAGCCAACAGATTTGAGAGATGACCTACTTCAAACTTGAACTCTGAATCTCGTGCTTCCTCGAGTAGAGTCCATTCCTTAATGATTCGGTGCGCAATGGCAAACTTTCGACTAAGTGTATCCGCTACTTTGTTAGCCTTTCCTGGATGATACAGAATATCACAATCGTAATCTTTGAGTAGTTCTATCCACCGACGCTGTCCCATAATCAATTCTTTATGAGAAAATGAGTACTTCGGGCTCTGATGATCCGTAAAAATTTGAAACTTTTCTCTGTACAGATAGTGCCTCCATATCTTCAGGGAAAAAATGATCATCGCTAGTTCTAAGCCATGAGTCAGGTAGTTTAACTTATGTGGCCTTAATTGTTGAGACGTGTATGCAACCACTTTTCCATGTTGCATTAAAATGCATCCTAATCCCTTTAGCAACGCATCACTATAAATTTCATATTCTCCAGGGCCAGACAATATCGTTAATACTGGAGCGGTAGTTAACTTGTGCTTAAGTTCATAGAAATTCCTCTCGCACTTATCTATCCATTCGAACTTTGCTTCCTTCTTTAGTAAACACGTCATAGGAGTAGCGATCGCAAAGAACTTTTCCACAAATTGCCTGTAATAGCCCGCTAGACCTAAAAAACTCCTAATCTTTGTCACTGTTGTCGGTCTTGGCCAGTTCATAATTGCTTCAATTTTAGTTGGATCCACAGAGATACCATCGCCAGAGATCACATGACCGAGAAAAGCTACTCGACTGAGCCAGAACTCACACTTACTAAACTTGACGTAAAGTGCGTGTTTTCTTAAGGTTAGTAAAATCATCCTCAAGTGTTACTCGTGCTCCTCAGAGCTCTTCGAGTACACCAATATGTCATTGATGAATACTATGACGAATTGATATGACATTCTGAAATCCAACCTACTTGGGATTTATGAAATGAGTAGTTTAATGACGTGCTTGTAGTTAGATCTCGTTCGGAATTGATCACTTTGGAACGCTAACCATTAGGGAAAGGCTAATTAGGGATTTAAATTCACGCGACCAAAGAACTCGATCGTGAACCGACTTTCGACCATGAAAATTATCGAGGTGACATTTTGAGCCAATGTTGACCGATCCAAGGATAACCAGGGATCAGTTCGCCATTGTCATACGAGTGTTAGATCTCATCTGGAATTGATCACTTTGGAACGCTAACCATTAGGAAAAGGCTAATTAGAGATTTAAATTCGTGCGACCAAAGAACTCGATCGTGAACCGACTTTCGATCATGAAAATTATCGAGGCGACATTTTGAGCCAATGTTGGCCGATCTAAGGATAGCTAGGGATCAGTTCACCATTGTCATACGAGTGGACCGCAGGTGATTCCGCTTGACCACGAAATAAATTGACGAATGACCCTAAACTTATACCAAACGATCGTGCCCGACGGAACTAGCGATCAATCCTTGCGATTAAGTGACAACCGAGATCGTCACGACCTGAGTGAACTTGAACGTAGCTTGATTTAGTATCGATCATGGGTCAATAATGCGAATTTCCCCAAAAGCCAACCGTTAATGTGAGATATGTGCAAGTTACGTTATTTATAACTTAGTCATTAATTAGAGACGAAGTTGGGCATTGAAAATCTAGAAAGTCACGATAGATCATTTGGATGATGTTGTCATTTGCTCTGGTAGCTTCGGATTTGTCCCGAATCCCTTAGAAAAATCGAATTTTGGCGAGAAATAGAAAATGACCATTTTACCCCTGGAGGTTTGTCAAGGCCAAGTGTATTTGGAGAAAGGGCATTTTGGTCATTTCGCCCTAGCTTTAGAAATAGGAATTTTTGGACAATTTTTCCTTTGGACTTTTTGTGAAATCCCCAAATTGTCCTTGGATATTTTGGAAAAGATTCGATTCGAACTGTCGATATTAGGATAAGATCGAATCTCGACCATTGATTAGATTTTAGAGAGAAGGACATGATGGTCTTCTGGCACCAATAATTGACTTTGGACTATTTAACCCAAAGTTCTCTCTCTCTCTCTCGTCACTCTCTCACTCTCGGCATCTCTCTTTCCCTCTCTCTTCCTCCCGGCTGATCACCTCCCCTCCCCACCATGACCATCGCCGCCCACCAATGATGCGTGACCATCGTCGACCTCCCGTCTGGCCGGGCAGCTCACACGCCCGCCGCGGGGCCGCCGCTTTATCCCAACCGCTCATCCCACCGTCCCTTTCTCTCCTGTTGTCCCTCTCACCGAACCACCATCATCCCTATCTTGTCTTGTTCAGCCGCCGTTGCCGCCATCGAGGCAGCTTCTTGCATTGCCGCAGATGCCGTGAGGCCACCTACTGTCACCGCCCCATTTCACTCTAGCCGAGCTAGCCTAGAGTTCATGTAAGTTGCCCCCTAAACCATATTTAGGATGTTGGGTATCGATAGACATGATTAGGGGTTGAATCGGGTTAATTATGGGCTATTTTGAGGATAAATTGGGACTGTTTAGGGCTGTTGGGTGAGGATTAATTAGGGGCTGATTTGGTTGACTTTGGTGGTGAAATGGTGATGGTTTGGGACTGAATTGAGGTGGAATTGGATGCTGGAAATTGTGGCTCGTAATGATGAGCATATGACTTGATTTGAGGACTAAATGGTGTCGGGATGACGAGCTGTGTTGTGACTGAATTGTGGTGGTAATTAGGACCCGGAAATGAACTTGAAAATGTTAAATTTTATGCCATGATTATGGCTGTGTTTCAGGCCGATAGTAGCATTGTATGTTCATTGGATCGTGACTTGATTGATTGAAATGTGGGTCGATTATATTGCATGCATGGGCTGAATTGAATTGATTGATAATTGGCCATGTTTGGGTGTTTATTGCTTGAGAAATGTGTCTGGTTTGGTGGCGTGTACTGCGGGCCGCGTGTGATTGGCTAATATATTGACATGTTGGTGTCGAGCAAGGAAGCAGTGAGAAATCGTGTGTAGTGCAGTATGTGTGGTTATGGAAATCCCGAGGCGGTATCATTACGTGGGGAATTGATCTGGCATCTCAAGACGTACCATTATGCAGATTTATACCCGTATTACAGAGGACGGCCAACCCGGCGGTACCATTACGCAGGTTGTGTTGTAGGTGGTGGGTGTTGAGCCTAAGGCGGTACCATTAAATGATAGGAATACACGGCCCGAGGTACCATTTACGTGCCACTAAGTGTTGTTATCATGAGTTAGTCGCGGTGGAGGCGCGGTACCATTACGCGGGTCATCAAGCGAGTTGAGTGGAAAATATGAGTTGGTCGCAGATGAACCTTAAAGCGGTACCATTACGTGGTCAACAAGCGGTAAGTGAAAAGAGAATGTGACGAGGTAGGAACCAGTGTGTAAATGTAATTAGAATGTGCATGTGATTGGAAATTGTGTTATTAGGCTAACGTGGCAAAGTCGCACGAGGAAAGGCCCAAGTATGTAAATTATGTGCTGTTATGTGATGGCTGAGTGTGATTGTATTTGGGATTGTGCGGAGGCAACGTGATAGCCTAGCGGGTTTAGGGTGTGTACTTATTGAGATGTGATCTCATAGTTATTTCAACCAACAATTTCAGAACCCCACTAAGCCATGAATCTTCTGCTACCACCGCCACAACGTTTTGGGATTCCTATGCATATCGATCACGACGTTGTAGAATACTCTATAGATGAAAAAATATGACATGGGTTAAATATGCGTCAGTGGTCCGGGTAGATATAGGACTACCCTTCGGGAGGCCCACACGCATACCGGATGTTCGGGACGGGTAAATGAGTTTGGCCCCATCCATGGCTTTAACATCTCCTTTGACGGAGTTGGAGATTGGAATCTATCAGCCATACCTCCTCATGATGGCTAGATGACTAGTTTGAGACTAATCTAGTGCAGTCCGGACTTCAGCCCCGCATGTGTAGCACCCGAGCCCCCGGATCGAAAACATGATCCGAGCGTGAAGAATCCCAAACGAGGGTATGATCTAATAGATATGGATCTCGAGGTGATACCAAAGGAAGAAGAAGACCTCAAGCAAAACCTGAAAAGGCCCTAAGTAGAGCCCAAGATGAACCAAGTTGCAGGACGATCCAAGTATGAGCCGTAGCACGATCCCAAGTTTGTACCCCAGAGGACGAGCCGAATGAGAAGTCGGTTGAAGAGGATCAAGTCGAGGTCCCAAAGGGAGTCGGGTGATATAAATAACCCAATTGAGATCAAGACCGAAATGGAGTCCTCATAGGAGTAGAAGTACAGTGGGATTTAGATTCGTGTGTCGAGAAGTCGGATTCAGAGTGGATGCCTTGAGGGCATAAGGGTTAGTGTAGGGGCTAAGTATAGGCTTTTGAAGTGTACCATTTTGGCAGATAGGGTACCTGAGCTTATCGATCTTTTTGACATCGGTGGTATGTAGTTGATAGTATGTGTATGTATAGGAGATGGATTGTATATGATGCATGTTGTATAAAGTTGGCTAAGTAATGGATATGTTTATTCTCCCTTTACCCCTAGTTAATTCTTGTCCGAGTATTCTTGGCTTTCAACGATTGTTTTAAATCTCCGATAGGTTTAGTTGGGTCGGCGATATCCTAGGACGTCGCATTATTCGACCGGGAGAAGTGTGTCGCGGGCAAGGCTCGGCGGGGGTTCGGGCCATGATAATGATCCAAATATGCCTTGAACACCCTGTTCAATAAGTCCATAAAAGGAGCTTGACATTAGTCAATCCAACGGGTATCATCAGAACTCAGAGTGACCATGCCGAGTCTCGAAAATGCTGTTTTTGGTATATCCTCCTTTATAATTTTAACTAGTGATAGCCCTCGCCCTCAGTCTATCTTGGAAAATACCGGGACGCCCCTTTACAATTGATCGAATAGGTCATCTATCCTTGCAACGGATACTTGTTCTTGATGGTCACCTAATTCAACCGCCAATAGTCGATGCACAATCACAACAAACC
>JAMXDD010000001.1:20245482-20318614 GCA_024733475.1 Syzygium grande
ATTAACTAATTAAGAAATGATTAATAAATAATCGATATACAAAGAAATGGCAATGATATATGGAAAGAGAAAATATTTCAAAAACTAGAATTTCAGATGAATAAGTAGGAAAGATTGAATTCAAATTCTTTAATACCGGAAAGTTAATTTAGGTATGTGTGCATGGACGCAATAAATTGCAAAATAAATGTTAAGATATTTGGGAAGAATAAAATTGATTGAATTCACAAGTATGAAATGTAAACGTAGAATAAGTGACATTAACAATGCTAACGCTAAATAGATATATGAAAAATAACATAAAAGACAAAAAGAAAAATCAGAAATAAGCTTTTATTGATAGAAGAAGACATAATTAATAAGGCCGCCTAGAAACTGAACATTTTACCTGGAAGATACAAGTTTGAAATGTCATACTTGCATTATATTGCGTACCTTCCTTCTCAGTGATTTCTTTGAATATTTTCTGTTTCTTCCCGTTACTTATGCATGTCAAGGGCCATTGTATCCTGAAATACGAGATACGCAGCACTGTACGCGTTGGAGAACGGATCCTGCACACTTTCCCTTTAGTCTAACGTCAATAGTTGTCGTGTCACGCCCGGCACCTCACGCGCGCCACATCCCTCGCAAAGGCTTCGATTCGAATGTGACGTCTTGGAGGTCGTGTATGATTCAACGCCAACATAGAGATTAAAAGCACACGCAGGCAAAATACAATACCGAACAATTTCAAACCACATAACTAAGGATAGCCACGCAACAAACAACATGAACACAAATATACACTTGCATTGATACTGGAACCATATATCATCCATTTACCGCTTGAGCTCACAAAATCAAAAAGCGGACAAAGGCCACACTACTAACAAAAAGGGGTAAGGGTCTGGGTTAGTCTATCATCGTGTGAGGCTCCGGAGTCGGAAACTATAATAAACCCTACGGTGCTCATCTGAGAACTCAAGATGAAGAGCTATCGGGCATCTCCTCCTTAGAGTTCATGAGTCCGGCCCACTGCCCGCCTCCTCCTCCTCCCAGTCCATGTCCCAGGCTCGGCCCCGCATCGATCCTTCTCGATCGGCCCCGCCATCCGGGTTCCCGCCGCCCGGAACAGCTGTTCCCATCGGGCCAGTTTAAGTCCATCGGATCGGGCTCGGCCCATCTTTAACTCTACGAGCACCCCACTCCGAACCAGCACTCCCCTCGCCCAAAGAACCAGGATCAGCCACCTTTCCATCGTGGCACCGGGGTACCTCGTGCCCAGCCTAGTAAACAGGACATCAAAAGTTCGGAGAGGACCATATCTCCCGAGATCATCTCTAAAGCACCAAGCCACATATTCGGGTTCGATAATGTGTTTCCCCACATCCAATGTCACGCCCGAACCCCCATCGAGCTCGCGACATCCCCAAATGCGTCGAATGATGCGACGCCTCGTAAACGCCGCCAACCCAACCCAAAAATCAGAGCCACATGCGGAAGCGAATATAAAACCCCGACGAGAAAAGATGACGGCAACAGGTACAACACCACAGCAATCAAACAGCAACATATTTAAACAGAACCAAATATACAAACATCATATTACAGACATAATTAACAATTAAACATCCACAAATACCGATTTAATAAAAAGATCGGGGGTCCGGGTTACCCTAACTTCATTATCGGTCTACTCAATCTACACAACCCCTAAAATACCCTAGGGAAAGCCTACTAATCGCCTCCTATCCAATCTGCCTCCCCTGCTTCCCCGGCTTGATCTTTGGACGATCGCCGCTAGCCCACCGCATCAAAAGTGTTTTCCCGAACTTCCAAAAGAAAAAGGCGACTTCCCGGTTTACGACCAGTCTGGAAGTGTCGGTTATACAACCGTGAGACGAAACTTCAATAAGTGTACAACCCCTTAAACCCCACGAGGTACTCACGCATCACTGATCTAAAACACACACATAACACATCACGATCAGCCAAGCTTACCAGACACATACGAATCCCACTCGAACTCACATGCGCATCCCCTCGCACGTTAGTTAACCACATACACAGCCAAGATATCACAAAAAATATATCACAGCCTATCACAGATGTTCCCGATTATAGAGCAAAACCCACTTGGACACGTCTCATACCATGCCTAGCGGTTTTTACTCTATAATGAGCATCCTCATCGCGATACAAACACTCACATGAACTCACGCCATCGTCGCTTTCTCAAACCCTGCCTCAAGCCAATTCCATCATTCTCCAACTTGTCCACCATTACGCGCCCGCGTAAAGCGCGCTCGAATAGCGGTCTTGACCTCGTCGACGCCGTCACCCGTCGGTAGGGCGCTCGTCACCTCGTCGGGGCGGCATCGTCCCAATAGCGTACGCCTTGGGGCGGAATCCTGCGCCCTTTCCTTCTACGCGCTGCGTAAAGCGCGTGGAAGCGGCGGTCTTGACCGTCGAGCATCGACACCTTGTCGGTAGAGCATCGTCACCTCGTCGGGGGCAGCGCCGTCCGGCGTGGCTACGCTTTCGGGCGGATCTCTCAACTAATCACCCCACACACCTGAACTTTAGATTCCACACTCTCCACTTTACCGCGTCACCCACCTGAACACCTTTGCCAAACATACACACTTCACATATTTCCCATTTACACAACCTCATCACACAACACCACCGAACACCCATGCTTAGCACGCCAACTCAATTTTCAATCACACTACCACACCACCACACTACCGGCCACATACACAAGACACCCCCACCACAATTCATAGCTAACTCATAGTACACACAATCCGCATAATCAGCCCCACAGCAATTTCCAAGACACGCGCTCATTACAAAATCACACTACCATACCTCCACAGCCACACAATCACATACGAGCTCATTCAAGTATCAAACTACCCGTCAAAAATGCCGATAACACGAATAATTCTAGAGAGAAAAACCGAGAATATGTAAAATCGGGTCTAAACTAAAGCAGTTTACACAGTGACCGAACCAAACAAAATAAATAGTAAACGAACTCCAAAAATTTAAATTTTGGATATGTCATAACAAACATCTTGATCAACATTTCTTTTGAAGAACACAAAATCCAGTTCAATCTGCAACCATGCCTTTTTGTTCCTCGAAGTCAGACCAAAATCTGTTTTACCCTAACAGATTGTTTTGTCCTCAAAATATATTTATTTCAACACCCAAATCACCTTGAAAAATATTTTAAATTTTTATATGTTATAGCCACAAATGTCTCCAACAATTTTCGTGAAGGAAGTATTTTGGAAATCGGCCTGAAAAATTTATAAAAATTCGAACAGACCCGAAGGTCGGGTGAACAGTAAATAGGACAGTTTTATTTCGGTCCAAAGATAGACTTCCGAATGGTATCAAATGATTTCTAAAAATTCTCAAATTAAATTATGTTATACTTCAAGATGTTGGGAACAAATTTTATGAAGAACACTTCTTCAAATTCAGGGCCACACAAGTCACAGTAAAAATAACAAAGACCAACAACGCAGCAGCAACGTAACTGGAAATCAGCCAACACACATCACTGAGCAAACCGACTAAATTCAAAAACCGAGCCCAGACAAGCCTAATAATACCCGAGGTCCAGGGTGACATTTGGGGAAACCGAGCCCCCAGAACAAAGAAGAAGAATAATGGGAGGAAATACTGGAGGAAAACGCGAGGTAGTTCAACACAAAATAAGAGGTGAGTGAGAGAGAGATCAGACCAGCCAAAAAAAGTGGGCTGAAAATATCGTGTCGCAATCCCACGCACTTTCCATTTCGCCTCGATCCAATCTGGCCCTCGTCATTTTATCCAATAATTCAAGGCAAAAGGTAATTCAATTTAAATTTCTTTTTCACTTATTTAGTCCTCAATTATTGCCCAAAATTATCCAAAATTTGGAATTCCAAATATGTGTCCAGTAAAGTAAATGGTAATTTCCCGGGCCTTAAATTCCAATTTTCAGACATACGTTGCTCCATATATGTATTTAAACATAATATGGCGTCACGAATCGCTGTATTTACTTTCTAAGTCCTCGAAAATCGATCATAAGTTCCGTTAATAAAATAATATTATTTTTCTAATTTTGGTCGAAATTCCAATTTTGACCAAACCACCTAAATATCCGTACACCAAAATGACCTTGGTCACAAAATAACCTCAACGGCCTTCAATCCAAATTTCTGCCCACAGTGGCAAAACTCAGAATTTCCCGCCCCAACCGAAATCCATTTTTTTGTAGAAATGGGTGGTTCCCCAAGGTTGGCTGCCACAAAAAACGTTATCAGCTGCTCAAAATTGTCACTTTCAAAATTCTCGATTCTAGGCCCAATTCCAAGAAATGACTAAAATTGACTAATCACGATCGTAACTTATCTCCTCGCCAATGGTGGCTCATTAGGATTACGCTAATTCGTAACCCATACACTCAAGTCAAATCACGCTTAAGTTTGTTCTCAACCAAGGAGACTCCTCATTGTCATATAACTGGCGGTTCCGCTACTAGTGCCCTTGGACACAATCAATCAACAGATCGGTCTCGATCGCTCAAAATTCCCCTCGCCAATCGATATGGTCAAGATCGAATCAAGGTCAAGTTCTTTAGTCAGACAATTCAATCCTGTACTGACCTTTGCCCTAAGGTTAGCATCCCGGGAATGCGCTGGTCCCGGTGAGATCTCACTATAGTGCATTGATCAATGTCATTTCTCAAACCTTATGAAAAGGATCGAAAATTCAGATTGTTACATCCACCCACACTAAAGTATAATATCTAATATACGACTCCCTCGCCCTACTTGTGTGTATCGTCTCTCAACCGCCTATATGATGCGAAATCCCAAAACGAAGTCTAACTCTGTGCATCTCTAAGGCCGGGGGTTTGAAAATTTGATTTTATACAACGTGAGAATAATCAAAGGAGTAGTTCCTCAAACCTAAACTAGGCTAACATTCACCTCCTCATTTGAGTACCAAACAATCACACAAGAAAATACAATTGACTCAAGCCTTCAGCCAAAATCAAGCACTTACTTGACTCAAAGTTAGCATTATATTATATATAATTGCAATAATGCCACGTAACTCAATCAATGCACATGTACGCATATCACTTAATCACGACGCATGTCATACATATGCTCGCTCACACTTATGCTCATGCCCTCATCAATGCATTTTGTCGCATTACCTCTGAATTCTGCACGCTTGCCATTTATCAATTCTCCTCCGACCACAGAAACGAGCAAGATCCATCACTCGATATTGATCTCCAGCCCGTGAAACGCTTCGTGCTCATGTGGCACAAATTCAAGGTGAAACGTATCAGGTTTGGCCATTTCCGCTAGTCCGAGTATCTCAATGTAATGCCCCGGTGACGGCTCATTATCCCGCATAAATGCCTCTGTGGTTTTATGTGATCACTCATTCACAAACATCCATTGTTATTCGAACCCTCAAGCAGAACGAGATTATAAAGATTTAAAGGATCAATATCGCTTACGTCATTCAGGCACACTCATATATGTACACATGCCAATGTTTGAGATGCACACCCATGGCCATAAAGTTCACACTTCTCAAGACTTCATAATTTTTCATAAAAGGTAATCAATTGCTAACGCCACTTATTCAACTTTACTACACAATATGCTCAATCCACATTTTAATATATGCCCAAACAACATATTAGCATAACCATGAAAGCAATTCAAAGCACTCTTGCACGGGCACATAAATCCAACATATAATCTGCATAATTTATCAATATGAACTGCTGCCTTCAAGGTCCACTAAAGCTACTCCATTCTTAGTCACACTAGGCACCGCAGTAGCGATGTGACATCGGATCTGACCCAATTTGGGATTTAATAAGCGTGTAGTCGTCCAGTGTGTATAATAAAATCTCGCATGGGAAGCGATCCTCCAGTTATTATTTTTAAATTTTAAAGTTTAATAGAATACTTTTCGTCCAATTGGCGTTATTTGAATAAGACTTGTGATCGATTTCCGGGGTTAGGGACAAAAATAAATTGGGCCCGGTGTCAATATGATGTGTAACGTTGAGTTGTTAGGAGTAATGGAAAAGAGGAGTTTTGACGGGTGTGATTTAGACTAATAGACCTCCTCGTTGTGGTTTGACTTAATCGATTTGGCCTTTGTCCATTTTATATGAGGCTTATTTTGGACGAGTGGTCGTTTCGATTTGGTGGGCCATTGGTTGCGATTAATATTTAGATATTTATAAATTTTCCTCTTTTTATTTCTTCTCTCTCTTTCTCTCTCTTTCCTCCTCTTTTCCCGCTCACGTTTCCCCCCTCTCCTGTCCCGTCCGTCTCTCTCTCTTTCTCTCTCTCTCTCTCTCTCTCTCTCTCTCTCTCCTTTCTCTTTTTCCCCTCTGCCATTACATGCCCCCACCATCCCCTCCCCACAGCAGACCCATCTCTCTCTTCTCTCTCTCTCTTGCTTTTTTCTTTTCTTTTCTCCTTTTCCTTTTCTTCTTCCCGGGTGTCTTCTTAGATCCAGCGGCTGGTCTGCACCGCCCGGTCTTGCTTGTCCGACCACGCTCGACAAAACCGCCCGCTGCTGGCGCCGCCCGCCGGCCGCCAGCGCCGTCATCGCGCGAGCCCACCCCCTCCTCTTCCTTCTGCTTTCCTTGTTTCCTTCTGAGCCCACACTGCCAATTTCGGCTCATGCGTCGGCCTTGGCTAGAGCTGCCGAGCAGCCGTGATCGTCGACCTCACCCTGTCTTGTAATGCCGCCATGCCACCTCCATTGCCGATCGTCCGACCTCCCCCTGTTTCTCTCCTCCCGACCTATCCTGTTTGACTCCCCGACTCCACGGCACCACCGCCTGTCGTTACGTGCTTGTAAGCTACTCTGTCACTTCGCTGCTCGGCCCTGGCCCGCCACTTCCGGTCCCACTGCGGCTTTGCGTGCCCGCTGGTTTGCTTGTGCCGCCCACCTCGGCCTTGGCGAGCCCCACCCCAGTCATGTGAGCCTACTGGCTGCTCGTCGCCGTCGTCGGCCGACTAGCCAGCCGACCGACGGTAAATTGACCAGCCCCGTGATCGACCCGACAGCTCGCGGTCAAGTTGCCGGGCGATGGTCGGCTCGTTGCCTGGCGCAACAAGTCGCGCTCCCATGCCGACCCTTCCGTGTTATTTTGGACCGTAGATTGTTTTCGATTTTGAATTTGGGCTATCGGTTCGCGATTAATATTTGAATGTTTATAAATTTTTTTTTTCCTCTTTTATTTCTTCTCTCTCTCTCCTCCTCTTTTCCCTCCACGCCTCCCCCTCATGTCCTGTCCTCTCTCTCTCTCTCTCTCTCTCTCTCTCTCTCCTCTCCTTTCTCTTTTTCCTCTCTGCACGCCCTCCCGTAACGTCCCTCTCCCACTCGGACCCCATCTCTCTCTCCCTTCTCTCTCTCTCTCTTCCCTTTTTTTTTTCTTTTCTTTTCTCCTTTTCCTTTCTTCTTCTGGGTCGTCTTCTTCCTCCCGGTACTGTTTGCCCGGTCCCGCCTCGCCGCCACCTCGGTCACCACTTTCCACAGCGAGCCGCCCCACCAACCGCATGGCACACGCCACCACGAGCCCTCACTCTCCTTCTCCCTTCCTTGCTTTCCTTCACCGGGCAGAGCCCGCCTGCCCGCCTAGGGCTCACCGTTGCTCGGGACGCGACTGGAAGCTCGCCGAGCACGGGCCACCATATCCGGCCACCTCACGCCTGCAACGCCATGGCGCCACCACAAGCCGGCACCATTCCTCCCCTCGCTTCCTCCTGGCCTATCCCTATTTCGGCTCCCGACTCACCAGTGCAGCACTACGCTGCTGGCCCCTGCCGCCTGGCCCCGCCATCACTCACCAAATTACTCTTCCCACCGCGGCCGCCGCTACCACTGTTTGTTCTAACGCCCACTCACTTTGGCTTAATCGCCTACCATGACCGAGCCTCTACGGCTTGTCATTGCTGTCACTACCTAGCCGCCGCTAACCACCGGCCAACTTGGCCGGCCACCCAAATTTAGCTCGGGTCAAGTCGCCTCGGGCCGTGGTCGGCTTGTTGCTCGTCTGTCGCCCCATGCCCGCCGCCCGCCCGCGTTACTGTTGCCGGGCCGCCCATCCGCCGCCTATCGTCTGGCCCCGGCACGCCCGCACGTCCCGCTACACCTGCCAAGACTAGGCGCCGCCGACAACCATTATTGCCGCTTTGGTCACAGCGCCTGTGGCCCACGCCCGCGCCTAGTCCGAATTGTTCACCTGTGCCATTTCGGGGCCCGAGCCGATTTTCCCGAGCCAAACTTGGTGGGTGACTTCCTAAGCCCTACTTAGTACAATGGGTATGTTTAGACTTGTCTAGGGTGTAATTTAGTACCGGCTTAAGAATTAAATTAGGAGGAATAGTTAATTTGATTGTACCCAATTTGGGATTATTGTGATGGTGATTGTGTGACTAATTTAGTGAGCAATTGGAATGAACAACATGACTAAATTGTCGGGGCGCTTTGTGATTGAATTGGATTAATTGAATGTGTTGACTTGAAGGTCGGGTTAGTGGGTCGAGGTGAAGAGTATGAGTTGAATTGAGTGTGGTGGCATGTCAAAGGTGACATTAGTAGAATATAATGTGGTGAGCATGTTTGAGTTTGAATTGTATGATGTGTTGATTGGCGAATTGTGTTGTGGTGTATGAGCATGAGAAAAGCCCGGATTGATCGGAGGGTCACCAACCCGAGGCGAGGGTTACGCTGGTGTGGCAAGAAAGGCATGACTAGACCCGAGGCATAGGTTACGCGGGTCATTGAAGGGAAAATGTCCTAAGGCGTGGTTACGTGAGACGGAGCCCGCTTGATCCGAGGGTCCGAGCCTAAGGCGAGTAGCACGAGCCGGTGAGATTGGGGCCCGAGGCGCAAAGGGCGCTGGGCAAAGGAGAATGGACCCGAGGGCAATGGTGCGGGTCGTGAGAAAGATGTTCACCACGATGCGGATTGTGTGATTGAATTGGCTGGTTGAGCGGTGATTGAATTGGCTGGTTGAGCATGTGATTGATTTGGCTGGGTTGAGCGGCGATCGAATTGGCCGGTTGAATGTGTGACCGAATTGACCGTTGAGCGGTGATTGAAATTGACCGGTTGAATTGGTTGATTGATTAAGTGCGAGTGTGGATGGTACTTGAACGATTGTATTATATTACCGATATTATTTCATTATTCTGATTAACTAATGTGCAAAGTGCGGTAGGTGATTGATGGCGAGGTAAGTCCATTGATGAATTATATAAATGTTATTGGTTTGATTGCATGTAATGACTTGTTTGGGTACGCATTGGCCTATGCGGGTTTAGGGGGTTGCTTATTGAGACTCGCTCACGGTTATTATATAACCATTTCAGGTCCATGATCATGAGTAATTGAGACGATCAAGGGTATCTCGAGATCGAGGACGGGTCAAGTACCCAGCATTTTGAGTTCCCTTTGTAGAGGAGTTAAGTTTGCGACGATTGTCCCCTTCGAGAATTGTGGTTCTCGCTATTGTGGTTTAACTTGGGGATTGTCTTTGTGGATGTCGATGTGTTTGTCAAGTGTATGAATTACGCTTATCGTTTCATGCTATTGCTATCCCCCTTGTCATTATTAATTGTACGGGTGGTTTCTATTTGTTTCCGCGGTGTGCTTAATCTCCGATGTTTTGGGTTGGGTCGGCGACGATATCCGGGACGTCAGATTCAATGTTCGACCATCGAGGGATGATCGCGCTACCAGTGGGGTGCAGGGCGCCGACAACGCACCACAAAATTGATCGCAACCTAAGGCAATTTAGCCACCCAAATAGTCAATCTAAACCATACCGGTATTTACATAATTAAATCTCGAATTGATCACTCTTAGTCCGATTAAATCCCGATATGGACAGCCACTAAATAAATCGTTCTAGGCCAATAAATCTCCTTGAATTACTCTATTAGGCTCCCCAAGACCTCACTCAAATCAGCCACCATGAGGACCATGCTAGGCACGCCCTATAATCCACAATTGAACTCGAACTTAGCCCGAACTCGTGCCAACTTAATCCGATACTTCCAGCCGACACACAACCCATTCTAAGCCTCTAAACTTCAATTAAAATTTCCACACTAAGCTGCAAAATAGCCACAAAAACAGCCACTATACGGTCTACGAATTTCATCCGCCAAGTCCACAATTTTGCCCAAAATTAAGGCATTTATGCTTCGCCACATCACAGCACTCTATAGACCACTACACCTCGATTAAATCATCACTCTCGGTCATCAATTGCGCCACAAATCAGCCCCTAATAGCCTCCACACGCTAACCCCTAAATTACCCTAATTAACCATTAAAACCCATCTAGAAATGTAAATTAGCCTAATGTGGGTTTAGAGTTGTACTCACTTGGAATCCTAGGCTCCAAACAAAGCTGGACAAGTGGCGGGGATGATTGGACAGTAGCGATGAGCGGCGGCTCTAGTGAACAACGTGAGGGGGGGGGAGGCCCAGGTGATTCCACGGCCTAGAGAGGGAGAGAGGGACACACCGGAGAGAGAGAGATGGGCGGGATGGTGTTGGTGGTGAGGCGTGGGGCAGTGGCACTGGCTAACAAGACCCAAGGGCGACGGCGGCTCTCCCAGCCAAGGGCCTCCCACGCCAAAACAAAGAGAGGAAGAGAGGGGGGGAAATTCATGGGAGAGGGAGAGAGGAGGGGCTGGCGGTGGTGATGGGAGGGAATGAGGGGGCAGAGAGAAACTAGGGAGTGTATAAAGAGAGTGAGATAATGGGGTTGGTGAACAACTAAGCAAAAATGACAATCAAGTCCCTAATCAAAAGGCTAAGATCAAGTCTTGCTAATATCTCTTGGGGGCATTATGGACCGAAAATTCCAATATTATTGGGCTGAAACAAGCCATTATAAAATCCTAAAATAATCCCCAAATAATCCCAAAATTCGAAACCCTATAATTAGGCCTAGGGTAAAACGGTAATTTTCCGGTCCCAGGCTAAATTTTCAATTTTTGACTTTAGTGATCCTAAATATGTGTGGCCACATAAAAATGACGTTGTCCTCGCAAAATAGTCGCGTACGCCCACGAAAATTCGACAATCAAGTCTGGACTTAATTCCACGATCGATTTAGCTCAATTTGCGCTTTTAGCGCCTCTCACTAATGGGCGATCGCTTAGGGGTTATGTGTATTGATCTAGGGCTACTCGAGTTATGACGGTCCCGATTTCCCAAAGAACACGAGGATTTATCGCTAGTCCTAAGGGTCGCGTCATCCGAATAAGTTCGGGGTCGTCATCGCGATACTCTCGATCGTGCAGAATCACCCGCTATCCGATCGCATCGCCGGGTCAAACCAAATCCGTCACCTCCTTGGATTGGCCCATGTCGGCACAAAATATTCCCTCGCCGCTTCTCGAAATCGGACTCGATTCACGGTCGAGTTCTTGGGTCCACGACTGCTTTCCTAGTTAGCATTTCCCTAATGGTCGATGATCCCGAGAATGATCGGCCCGGCAGACTCATTAAAACGAAATGAAAAATAATCATCTACTTCATTAATCCTGGAAGTGGGTTGAATTCAGGGCGTTAAAGTACGTACTTATTCTTTCTTCTCTAGCAAAACTAGAACACATGCATTGAGAGTGAAGGAAAATAGAAAAAGGATCTTTAAATTTCTTGAGGAACAAGATAACATGTAAATGGTTGGATAGGAATTTTTGAACAGCAAATAACTAGAGATATACATGATCCATTTTTGTAGCATAAATTCAATTTTATTGTAACAGGAAAGGATAAGAGAATATCCATGAAATACTGACGACGATTTCTTGAATTCAAATTTCGAAGGCAGGATTTGGTGCATTACTTGATAACTATCTTGATTATCATAAGCAACAATTGAGTACCTCTATTCTTTTGTATGGTTCCTTTTTATTTCATTATTATAAGTTATGGCTTTGACTTTTATTCTTAGGTCCAGTTCGAGTTTATTCCAGACGTAAGTATAGATTTTTCATGATTTTTCTTTGTGAAGGTTATTGTCGGATTTTACTTTATTAATAGTTGAGTATTTCAAACCGCCGTATAAAAAAAAGAAGAAGAAAGGTTTTTATTAATGGCGACATTGCACGTTAAACGGAAGACGAAAAGACCTAATTACACCAATATAAAATTCATATGATATTGTACATAGGGCAAAAATTTAGGCACTTTTAGTATTATTATCCCCTTGAAAAAATCATGTCACCAGTAGATAACGTCTATTGCCTTGCCGCAATAGGTGTAATGGTCTAATTACAGCTCCTCACTACTTCCTTGTTAACGCACCTTTCTCCTGCCCTTGGTCTTATTTTGACAAAAAATCTACTTATTTGAAGTGTCGCTTTTGTTGACTGAAATATTGCCTATGAAAAGAGGAGAAAAATAAGAAAAAATAAATATGTCAAGGAAGAAATATATATATATATATATATTTTTATATATATATTTTTGGGTAAGAGGAAAAAATATTTGAAGTTTTGTGTATTTAAGAAAATAAACCCAAACTCTTTTACAAGGTAGAAAGGATTTAACTCATCCAACACATGACAAAGATCTAAATTTAAATTTATAAAGTGTAAATACTTAATCATTTACGATTCAAGTGTTAAAAGTCAATGTGCCTACAAATTACAATTTCATGCATAGTTTTACTATGGTGCAGTTATCACCAATCAAATAATATGTATGGGTCTATTTATGGATTTTATTCATATCAGCTTGAAAAAGAAAGTATCTTTTAGATTTGCTGAATGCTATAAAAGATTTAAATCTTAAAACATCTAACCATGAGGGTTCTGTATCTTGACAGCCAAGAAATTAAAAAGAAGGGATAAGATTTGTGAACTAACCTGTTGAAAGAGGAAGTTAGATTGGGGCAATCCTGCACCAAAAAGGAAATTGAATTCCCCAAAGTTGTACTTCCTCACATAAGAAAGGACCCGCCGCTGTGTTTCGAGGAAGAAATTCATCAAGGAAGTTGCACACAAGGCAAATTCATCATTCGATCTGCGACGTAGTAATGGGGAATTGGGAAGAACTCCCGCAAGAGATCCTAGAACTCATCGCTTGTCGATTAGCCGTGAAAGACTATTTAGCTTTCGGAGGGGTGTGCACATCGTGGCGGTCCGCTGCCACCAAAGAGAAGTACAAGGCGATGTTGGAAGCCCCGTGGCGCAAGACTCATGCGCGCAAGCAAATAGCTGAATTCTCCATCCCCTCTGGGGGAACAATTTTCCAGTTGCGAGCTTCTCGAGTTGCGACCATGTCTCCCCGGGATGGCTACTCGTGTCAAAGGGGGACGGCCACTGTATCTTCAATCCGCTTTTGGGCAACCGCATCGAACTCCCCTCCTTGCAGAAGCTTCGCTGCAGGCCACCTCTCCATGCGGTGGACCTTGATTGGCTAAAGAGGCTCCAGCGCGGCCCCAACAGAATCCACACGATCGCGTTGTCCTCAAGCCCTCTTTGTCCAGGAGCTACACAACCATGATCTCTATTCATGGTGATCTTATGGATCACGAACCACTAGGGTTTGCCTTTCTCAGATCAGGAGAAGATGCATGGACGCTAGTGAGCATAGAATCACATCTGCCTCGGTCCAGCGTGGTTCGACTCGTTCATTACAACGGGCTATTTGTGGCCTTGGATGCGCATAACCGAATAATGACTCTTAACGAGAGAAAGGGTTGCATGCAATTGCAACTAGCTCTAGGGAAGAATTTCCGCCATTGTGGGTATCTCGTGGAATGTTCAGGTTCATTGCTGGTGGCTTGGCAGATAGAGGGCGAAGGTGATGCACCGGTGATCCGAGTTTTCAAAGTGGATTTGAAGAAGGGAACTCTGGAAGAGGTCAAGAGCCTGGGGAACGTGTCTCTCTTCTTAAATTACAACTCTTCCTTCTCGGTGGAGTTCAACGCCAAGTACCCCTAGTCTTGCTTGAAGCCGAACCACATCTATTTCATAGATTACATAGATAAGAAGAACAAGATTTACAGCATGGATGACGGAAAAGTTGAGTGGCATTGTGCTGGGAATGGTTCCAACCTGATTTTTGATTTTTGTACTTAGTGGAATTTTTTTCAATAGAAAGATTTAGATGTCAAACCAACTCGATCGGATTGGGCCCATCTCCACCCTTGATCATAAGGGCCCTACAGGACACGATCAACGGATCAGTGAGTACAGATATATTTTCAGGGCGGTCTGCAAAGAATGTTCCTATTTCCTATAAAATTATTCATGGCTAACTTTGCTTAACTTGCTTTAATAAATGCCAATTGTGAGAAAGGATCTCTAGCGGCTTTGTTTCCTTGCGCCTATTCTATCGACCCCAAACCAAGAACTGCTCAGATCGGCCAGTTTGGTCCAGGTTCTCAATTCCTAAAAGTGGAACCATAGTTCGAGCAGGATCGAACCGGATGGACCGACTATATATACCTTTTTTTATGTTTTTTATTTCTTTCAAAAAATTTATTAAAATGTAAACTAAATCCTAAGTGAACTCCATTGACATAAATTCATTGACAAAAATTAGTAAAATGTGAACTAAACCTTAAGTGACCAGTTTCATTGAATGCAGATTGGACCAGAACTGCTCACCCCTATTCAAAGAGCAGCGATAGGTACTTTAGTCATTGGATCAAAAGAAAAATCATCCAAAAATATGCAATCATTAGTTTACCCATATTTGTAGTAACCATCTGTTTAGATTTTAATTTTGATATATTTGGTAGGAGAAACTAAAAATGAATTTAAAAATTAAGGACATGTGCTCATCAAGAATAAAATTGACATTTGTTAGGTAATCGCCTAAGGATATTCAAAATTTAATTATTAATTATATGTATTGTCCTCTTTACTCTTTTATAGTGAGATGGGGTAAGGATATTTTGATCATCTAAAAATTGGTTATATATAATAGAGATAGATTTAGATAACTATAGATTAAGAGAACTTAGCAACTTTATCTAATTTTTTGCAATTAATTCTACAAGAAAATGTAAAATATTCTTTGAACATAGATT
The DNA here is from genome assembly GCA_024733475.1 of Syzygium grande. Lineage (NCBI taxonomy): Eukaryota > Viridiplantae > Streptophyta > Magnoliopsida > Myrtales > Myrtaceae > Syzygium > Syzygium grande. The sequence continues at coordinate 20,260,589 of JAMXDD010000001.1, forward strand.
ATTGGACTTCATGGAACGATTGCGAGAAACCTTGGATATCTAACTTGGTGATTGGTCGATTTAAGTCATCATATGTAATTCAGAGGGAAATCTACTACAAAGACCTGATTACATATCAAAATCATTGTGATGGAAAAGGCTGACTTACTTTTTGTTAAGTATTCTCGTCTCGTACCATAATCCATGGCACATTGCAATCTTAATTAAATTACTATCATTAATGCAAATAGTATTCACTTAAGAGACATAGATACCTAGTAACCCACACACATAGCTGGAGTTGTGCTTTAATTAAGCTTGGTGTTCAAGCTTTAACATCATATATTGAAATCGAAAATACATTACCAGGTTCAATTTGTATGGTAATTACACAAGTGTCACAATGACTGAGAATGGATCAATTCGGTATTTACTCGCCTACTATGAGATGATGAAATTGCGAACGTGCATAAATTTAGAGTCCAATTGAATTAGTATTTGTCTTTTACATTTTATTTATACCAAGTCTCGCAACACATGCATTTGACTTTTTTTTTTCGTTAAAATTTGAAACAGTACAAACATGCAACTGTTTACTTATGTAGATACACATGCAATTTAATATTTACACTTCACAAAGCTTAAACAAAGAGGCTCTTAATTTGTTTCATAGAGTATTATCCAAACCTTCGGTTCAACTAATCCCTGGGGATATACGTTAATCCATGCTACCACTTGCTAAGTAAGGCGCCACTCATAGGTTGATGAGCGTGCCCGCGGGGGTTACCCTAGGTGAGATAGACTATGATTTAAATAGGGATAATATCCCTAGGGAAAATATGCTTAACCACGCATCTAATTCCTAAGAATCAGGATTTATTTTCAATAGACTTTTTGAAGTCAGCATTGATCAGATATTTGGGATACACAAAAATATTTAATATGAGTTCGTCTCCCTTATAAAATCCTTACACGGTTGTTCTTCACATCTTGCAACTTTAATCAAGTTCATTGTAAGCCAATGCTTCAATTGTTTACGAATATAATAACCAAATCTAAAATTGGGTATATGACAACATCAATATAAAAAAGTACACTTAAAATAAGTTACATCCATTTAATCTCTTCTTTATGAATTAAAATTAAATATCTTTACCATTAGAATATATTAATAGAATATACAATGGATATAAGTAGATTTGAATGCATATCAGGCAAACAATCCTATTGGTTGATTGCACCATGTTAAGTCTTTATCAGATGCATAAAATATATATTTTTTTATTTTTGTGGAGATATGGAAGGATAAGTATAGCAGAAAATTTTGAAGTTCCTTGTTATGATATACGAGTCTCGACCATAACCTAAGAAAGCAACCTCAACATTTAGGGTGATCAGGCAAAGGTCCATGCTTCACCGAATAGAGAAAAACAGCAACCCTAGAATCCATTCGTGAGCCATGGCAGCTGCTTCCTTGAAGACCACCATATGCCGAAAAGGTTATGAGGATCACATCAGTCTCTTGCCCGATTGCCTAATCCATCACGTCTTCTCCTTTTTTTTTTTTTTGCCCACGAGGGACATCGTCAAGACTTGCATGTTGTCGAAAAGGTGGCGGTCTGTTTGGACCACTGTCTCGAATCTCAGGTTCTTTGTCTCTTCTTATGATGATGCATTTGTGGACAGCATTTTGAGGCGCTATATGTGGCGGAGGGTGAAAATATTCCACCTTGACGTGGACTACTACCACCCTAACATTGATTCATGGGTGCACTTTGCGATAGATCATCAAGTGGAAGAGCTTCTTCTCAAATTGAATATTTTGTGGTGGGATATGTGGTGGAAGGGTTACATATTGTCTCCGTTGCTTAATAATTGCTCTTCTTTGACTAAGCTATCTTTGAGAGGCTGTCATGTCTCATCCAGCGACACCATTAGTTGGAGTTCACTTAAGTCCTTGTCCATTCAAAACGTGAGTGATGATGTGCTTAGGAAGATTTTGATGGGCAGCCCTGTTCTTGAATACTTGAAATTGATCGGATGTCGGGGTGTAAAAGGAATTCAATCGAGAAGTTTGAGAGAGTTGGTGGTTGATTCTACTGTTGTGGAATCCCCTTTGAGATATCGACTCCTCGCTTTGCTGTCATTGCGTGTGAAAGTGGATTTCTTTTATGAGATAATGAGAATTAATGAAGCACCGTCCTTAGTTGAAGCTGAATTAGATTTTGACAGTCCAGCCAAATCAGATTGCTGCCTGCTAAAGGATATGCTTTGCAAGCTGCAGAATGCTTCTCAAATTGTTTTTGGTGCTTGGTGCCTTGGTGAGCATAACCATCTTGCTTCATAATGGACATTATCTTTTCCATGTAGCTTTCACTTAGGATAGCGGACATTATTCTGCCAATGCTTATGGATGTTTATGTGTTATATTGGTGCAATTTTCTATGAGAAAAAAAGTACTGGTTTGTGATGTATTTGAGAGAGTTTACTCTATATTCTATCATTCCAAGTGATACTTTGGTAATGTAGTAAATATAAGGATGTGACCTTTTCAAACTTTTTTTTGGTGATTTGGCTCTATCTTTTGATTTGGTTAGGTTATGTTGCCTCTGAAGGTGAAAGACGTGCTGTTTTCGCTGCCAAATTGCAAGTGTATGACTGTACACATTCCCTTTCGCCAATTCAGCTTTCCTGCTGTAGCAAATATGCTAGCAACTACACCAAATTTGGAGAAGCTGGTCATTATTTTTGAGCCATCTGATTGGAGCTCTCTATGGGTATATTCCTTAAACTTCAATTCACAGGTTTAGATGTATCAAAGGATTAATTGGAATGCACCATCCAAATTCTCTCCCTTCCTTTTTCCTTTTAAGTCCATGAATTAGTGAAACTACTATAATCCTCTGAAAGTTTCACAAGTGTCGCAGCCTATGTTTCAAATTCTCCTCTTTAGTGCACCGAAAGTTTCACTGGCAATTTCACGGAGTCGTTTTTTTTTTTTTTTGAAGGCCGCTGTGATGGTGGCAAAGAAAAGACTGTGCGTGCATTGGTGAACTTGAGTGCCCAAATTTGGTTTCCCTTGTTTATAATCTCCTCTAATATGATAGTGTATTGCTACAGAGCTGATTTGACGATTGGAATGTTCACTTTGTCTTTTATCCATGTGCAGTATGAATCTGACTTAGGCTCTCGCAATGTTGATCATGAGAGCTATTCGCATATAGAGAAGAAGTTCAAGCGTTGGGCTCAGCAACTCAAGAATGTCGAGATTTTTGGATTTTACGGTTGTTTAAGATTGAAATATGAGGAAGTGCTCATGTTGGTAAAGTTTTTGTTCGAACATGCATCTATGCTGGAAAATATAGTCATTAAAGGTGAGAATCGTAATTCACAAGAAGATCATGATCTTGAGGTAGTTGATTCATGCAAATTGCTTGAAGTGACCCGGCGACTTCAAAAGTGTCACAGAACTTCTAGGCATGCTAGAAAAAGGGTATGGAAAGCGGCAAGAGAAAGGAGTCAGAGTAACAGCAAAATGTTTGTCCATCAGCCATGAGAATGCCTGATTGGAATAGGAATACAGCAAGCCACAACATCAACTAGCTTGATCTATTGTTGGTAATGTCTCATGTATGTCTTTCAGTTTTTTAAAGCAAGTTTTGGAATTATATTTTGTTTCAGAATTGTTTTACAAGGTTTAGTAACGTGTTGCTATAAGAAATTCCCCCTTCACATAAGTAAGGTCGTTCTAAGGAATCCATATTAAATCACATGACAGTGACAATAAATTTGACCATAAAATTTTGTGCTGTTATCTCTGTTAAAATATTCATATTAATTAATGAGTCGATTCAATCGAAGGATATGGTGGTAATCTTTACATTGTCACACTTTCTGCACTCTCCCGCTGTCTTCATCACTTTCCTTTTCTCTTCATGAACCATTGATACATACCCCTACTTTGTCCACTGTCTTTTTTTCATATTGTGAGTGAAGACAATAAGAGTGCGTAAGTATATGGCATTGGTAAAAAACAAAATTTCTCAAGTTTTTAGTTTAATATTACTTGAATGGAAATGAAATTGAATGAATATATCATTGAAGAACAATGATCGAATTATAGTATTTCTCTTATTTCATTATGGAATTTCGATGGAGTAATTGGAAATTGTTTGCATGTGGAAAGGGTAGAAAGAGAGAGAGGGGAGAAGAAATAGGTAATAGCTGAGAAGAATTAGGTGAGAGAAAGCTATTTGATGGTTAGAGGACACAGATACTTTTGGTATGAGAGAAAATGCTACTTGATTGGTCAAAGGAGAGGCTTATTTTCAACAATTAGAAATGTTGGAAGGAACTCCTCATTGAAAACACCCCTGCATTTTGCTAAAGAGGTGCATTGATTAAACGGTCTCAATGATGAAAAATTTCAGTAAACTAATTAATGGGAGGGTGACAATTGAATATATTGAAGTAATTTAGGGACCTAATTAAATTGATTGAAAGTTTAGGAGCGACATTACATATTAAACAGAAGACAAGGAACCCAATTACATCAATTGAAAATTGAGGGATAGTATTATAAATGGGACAAAAATTTAGGCACTTTTAGTATGAGTATCCCCTTGAAAAAAATCATGCCACTAGCGGATAACGTCTATCGCTCTGCCGCAACCAGTGTTATTACGGTATAACGGCTTGTCACTACTTCCTTGTTAACCCATGTTTTTCCATCCTTCATCCTGTTTTGACAGAGATCTACTTAATTAGAAGTGTCGATTTTGTTTACTTAAATATTGCCTAGGAAAAGTGCATATGCTTTGCACATGGGAAGAAAAATAAATATGTCAGGAAAGAAATAGATTTGAAGTTTTGCCTATTTAGAAAAATATAACCCAAACTCTTTTACAAGGTAAGAAGGATATAACTCACCGAACACATCACGAAGATCTGAATATAAATTTAAAAAGTGTTAAATACTTAAGAAATTATGATTCAAGTGTTAAAATGCAATGTACCTCCAAATAACAATTTCACGCATCATTACTATGGTGCCATTATCACGCAATTAAATAATATGTATAGGTCTTTTATGGAATTTATAGGTAAAAGTTTGAAAAAGAAACTGTCTTTTTAGATTTGCTATATGCTATAGAAAGATTTAAATCTTAAAACATCAAAATAAGAGGCCACTGTATCTTGCCAGCCACGACAGAGGAATATTCGTTTAAGAAATTAAAAAGAAGCGATAAGATTTGTGAAATAACTTGTTGAAGGTGTTACTTAGATTGGGGGCAATCCTGCACCAAAAAGGAAATTGAATCCTCAAATGTTGTCCTTCCTCATTAGCTTTCCTTTACCTTCACCTGGCATTGAAAAAAAAACTTTGCTTTATATGGTACTTACTCTAGTGTACAACGATTGAGAACGGATCGATCCGGTAGTTATGACATGATCAAAAAATTGCATACGTCCATAAACATAGAGTCCATTTAAATTAGCCATTATTTTTCACATTTTATTTATTTCAAATCTTGTGACTTTTTTCTTTTAAAATTTGAAACATTTGAAACATTACAAACGTGCAACTGTTGACATATCTATACTTTGTATGATTCGAGTTTATTTTCAGTGTAAGCATAAGTTCTCTATGGGAATTTTTTTCATGAAGGTTTGGTGTTGAAGTTATTGTTGAATTTTTTTTATTGACAATCAAGATTATTCGTATTTGAAATATTTGCAGAATCATACTAAAGGCAATTTATTGGTGCGGAAGATTTTAAAGGGAATTATGATCCTCCTCGCTCCAATTTCTGGTTTTGGGCTTATAATGAAGGGATAAGTACAAACTGATCTAACCAACCTATCATATATTTTGAGTGATATGCATCACAATCCACTTTTGCATTTGAATTTTAATACTTCCGACAAAATTTAGGTAATTTGAATATTATTATCCCATTAGATTATTTATTGTAGTTTTGAATATCAGGTGCTTCATCACTTTTCCTTTCAAATTTTGTTTTGGTCTCATCCAAACATATGAAAACATCACTATGTAGTCTATTGCTCATATATACACGCGCATGCTCACATACACACACACACACACATAAACAAATGGCAACTTTAGTGTTTCAATTGAGATACTTGTCTCATTAATTAGAAAATGTGCACACGCTTTGCCTATACGTAAGAAATTAACTTTTGAAATATTAAGAAAAATTACATTGTTACAAAATATTTCCTTCATTAAATAATTGATAGAAATTATTGCTAAGAATACACAATTCAAAGAAATTTCAGTGATATATATGGAATGAGAGAAATATTTCAAGATTTGAAATTTTTTTTGGAAGGTAATTGTAGGATAGATTATATTCTAATTTGGATATTGAAACATTTGAGAGATAAGAAAAAAGAACCGTTAATTTACGCATTTGTCCATAGACACAATTAATTATACAATGAATAATTAAGGATATTCGGTGAAGAATGAAATATTTCCTCAATTAAATAATTATTAGAAATTATTGCTAAGAATACACATTACAAAGAAATTGCCGTGATATATATGAAACGAGAGAAATATTTCATGATTTGAAATTTTTTTAGGACGGTAATTGCAGTATAGATTATATTCTAATTTGGATATTGAAACATAGGAGAGATAAGAAAAAAAAATCATTAATTTACGCATTTGTCCGTAGACACAATTATTTATACAATAAGTAATTAAGGATATTCGGTGAAGAATGAAATGGCTGAGGTTATTTGAAATATGATGTGATGGGAGAGATAAGGGACATTGACCATGCTAGTACTTAATAAATATAATAAAACTAACAATTAATAGGTATAAAAATCAGAAAATAACTTTCATTGATAGTAGAAGATACAATTAATAAGAATTAATAACTGACCATTATTATCAAAAAGATACAAAACAAGAAAAAAAAAAAAAAATCAACAAATACGTTAGAGATTCCAATAAGTTATCCTTTGCACTACCATCCACTTGCTCCCCTCACCATATAACTTGCCACTTCGCTTTTTCAAGTGAATACTAATAGTTTTTATTTATTTATTATATATTTCTTCAATCTTGTACACACTTGTAACGTGCACTGTCTAAACTAAATAAGAATGAATCTGAAAACAATTTCTCTTTATCAATCTTGTTAAATTTAGGTTCGCTTTGTTTCGTGAAAAATGAATGATTTGAAAAATATTTTTTTAAACAAAATAGCTTGTATCGTTACAAAAATGAGCAAATAAAAAATTGTTCACAAAAAAAAAATTCATTGACCAATTATTCAAAGTGATACAAGCAATCATTTTTACGAAAATATTTTCCAGATCATTCATTTTCTGCAAAAACAAATAGAGCCTTAAACTTAATAAGAAACAAAATTTTTGGATGACAAATGAATAAAATGTTTAGTGGTCCAAGGTGTACCACAGAGTAAAACTACGTCGTGTATCTTGCCATGCGATAATTAGAAAGGTGAATTGGAGCAAATTATGTCATGTATCTTGTCACATATTGAGCTAAAAAGCAAACATTCTCTTAATTCCGTTTAACTTTATATAATAAATATATTTACGTAAAGTCATTTAACTAGGTCATCAAAACCTCTTTTTTTGTTCAATCAATTCATTTAACTTACTTGATTTTTCCAATCTAAGCCTTTTCTTTTTCAATTATCACTCTTGACTAGGTTAATGTTGCTGTTCGATCAATCTACTTTTACTATTTAAAAAAAAAAAAAGAAAACAAAACTTATACAATTCAAGGATTTAGTCTATTCAATGAAAAATATTTAGTCTTGATTTGCACCAAAAGATGTTGGAGGACCCAACTGCAAACTATATATTTTTTGACTTATTCCTCAAAAGTTCAAGGACACATATAAATCATAGTATATTGTCACACCTCGAATCCTACGAGCTCGTAACATCACTCATTGGTCTCCAATATACGACGTCCCAGGATGTATCGCCGATCTAATCGAATAACTATCGATTACACATATGTGGAAGCAAACTAGAACATTTCGATTATATTCAAACAAACGGGATAGTAAAGAAAACATTTAGATACACAGAACAAACAAAACCACTTTTATTAAAACATAACGTTAACCCAAGAAGTTGAACATATACAAGCCTACTACCAGGCTACTCCCTAGCTAACCGAACATACAAAAAGGGATGGTTGGGGTTAACTAAACTTCACTACCAACAAGGGTGGTAAAAATGGTGGGGTATCATAACCCATCACCACTACTGGTCAAATCCGGGAGGAAGCTTTGGCTCACTATCTACGGAGTCCATAATGGAGTCTTGGTCCGTCACTTCCCCAACCGGGGGATTGAGGTCCATCGATCCCAGACCACCGCCCCTATACCGCCAACCAGGGGTCCATCAAAACCACGAAGTAAACCAGTCAACTCATCCCCTTCCTTAATAAACCATGCCACAAAACGATGGGCCGTCAATCCAAGCACTCCTTCATCCACCCAGACGATGAACTCATGCTTTTGATACTCCCTGCTAGAGCCTATAGCGTATGCAGAATAACTTGTGTCTATCTCCATAGGCAAGCCAAAACGTTCAGGAGGAAGGCTCATAGTCGGGGTCTGAAAAACAATTTATAACAACAAATGAGATAAAATCTCAACGAGTTCACGACATAAGCCTCGACTAGGAGGTCAACTAATCTCAGACAATTCCGCATATTTGTCCATAGCGAAGTCCTTTCGTATGGCAATGAAATATTCTGACTTGGTTCGGAAAATTTGTCGCGAATTTCGTTTCGAAAAAATTGTCAAAATTGTCGAATTTCGCCGCAAATTAGCAAAAAACTTTAATAATAGAAAATTTTGGCTTAAAATATTCGTCGTTATTTTTACATTATTTCACCACAAATTATTGTTCATATCAATCAAAAGAGACAATGACATATAATTGAAATGGATAAACGAACAAACCATAAATTCTGACAAATCAGCCACAATGACATATAATTGAAATAAATAACATAACGAAAGTTATAAAGTCCGACATGATGCTATTTTATATCCAATAGTACAATACATTCAAAACATGAACTAAAAGACAGGACAACCATAGAAGATGCAAAACCATACAGAAGAAGAGGGCGGCTTTGGTACCGACAGACAGACACCAAAAATAGTCACTTTCACAAGACCGAGGAAATGTCGATACAAAAATCAGTCCGTAATATAACAAAATATTGCTTCAGATCTAACATAAATGTTCTTAACATATGAATATGAGTGAAATTATGAAAACCAAGATTATGAAGCAAGCTTACCCAAAATTTTAACTAGGGAGACCGGAGAAAATCATCATCATCATCATCATCATCATCACCATCATCATCACCATCAGCATTCTCGCATCAATGTGTTGGTCATCACCTATTGGATTGGCTGGAGGTACAGGAGGCCCGGCATTGCGTTGATGTTAAGGTGTTCCATAATCGCTTCTCACCTGTTCTTCCAAGCTATATATTTGTTCATCCTTCTTAAAAAGTAAATTATTCAGACGATCCACTTCTTGGTTCAATTGTCGCCCACTCGTGACTTCCTTTTACTAGTCCCAACGGGCCGATGTCCCAAACTGATGTGATGAACTTCCAGGATTATTCGCATGTACATCCTTGACAACGATCCCAGCCCAAATATTTTCCCTTTTTTCGCCCACCCGATGCCTCCATCCATAATGCCATATTATCAACCGGTGGCCGGACTCGTGACAATCATCACTACCACTAGCACTACCACTAGCCACCACTTGCACCAATTAATGAGCATCATATTTTTCCTACATTAACAATGTAGATGAAAATAAAATCATTAATATATATATATATATATATATATATATATACCATAAATATTGAAAGCATTAACGGTTTTGCATTATAGTTTACATATAAGTCAAAGTATAACCTTACATACCTTAACAGCTTTTTGCTCGATCGCCAGTCCATGTCTTATCTTTCTTTTGAATGTGCGCTCAAATGTAGCTGCAAATGTCGGTTCCGGCCCCCAATTCACTTGCCTACAAAAAATGTAAACTTGAGTAACTGAATTAAATTAACTTATAACTCATTTAACAGACTTACTAGTGCTTATGATGTCCGCAATGTTGATAGAGCCCCCAAAGATATGTGGCTGACCCATCACTAGAACTAGAAGATCGGTTCTTCTTATTCTGCTCACAGAGTTGCCGACTGCTCAGATGCCCAAAATGTGTTAATTGCCACCCAATTGTCAGCTGTAAAAAGACGGCTTCGCTTTGCTTGCTCTTCGCCTATTCATAACATTTCGCATAAAATCACTTATTTTTTTTATCGAAAATTGCCTCACTTCATTCTCTTCCGTGTCGTCCCAATGTGAACTTCCGCTGCAATAAATAAAAACACAAATTGAAAATTATTATGATGATCACATATCCATAACTATGCACCAAACACATATAGACAGATTTTGTAAAGTTCATGTCGAGAAAAATATCTGATCCTTTAGATATCGAAAACTACAGAGTTGTTCTGGTCCCTTTACATCATTCTTGACCATCAATATACTACACCAAACTTAATTTCTGAGAAAATAAAATATGTACAACTTACCTTGAACTCATTCCACCACATTTCTTTTTACTTTTTTGAACACTTCTGTAATTAAGATACTCTCCCATCCAGAAGTTTCTGACTATTTTGTTCAATTCTCTCACAACAGACGCTGCATCCGTGAATCTGCATTTATACAAATATTGTGCAACATGGATAATTCAGTTAACATCAATATTTAAAGCCCTAAATATGACATATACTAAAATAAAAATGAAGTACTTACGAATCTCCAAATGGACATATAAAGAATCGGTTATCTTCTTGCCCTCTGCTTCCGCTAATATTCGATTGTTCCACCGAATAATGGGGTGGAACGGAAGGAGGGGAGCTACAGGAGATTGAACCGAGAATGTCCAGTTGGCATGTGGTGAAGTCCTGTAACATGTTGTTGATTGTGGGAGGAAGGGCCAACGTGCTCATATTGTGACGGATCATATTGTGGTTGAGGGTTCAATGCCGCACATGAGAAGAGGAAAGGGCCGGGACGAGGACGAGGAAGAGCCGAGCCTCGCCTTCTAGACATAAATCCTCCACGCTTAAACCGACAAGTAGGAAGGTTATACGAATATGTAAAGAACTATTGACACGACACGAACACATAATGATGTACATGACGAAAACTTACCATTTTGATGAAAAGACTGATAAAATGTTTCCTTCAAATGAGCCAATGTCGAAAGTGCTTATGACGGTAATTTCCTACAAATAAATATACTATGAATCCCATTCATTTTCATATGAAACATCAATGTATGATAACGATATGGGTGGCCACAGTGTATCAAACATCACTATATGAATCGCATGCATTTTCATTAATTTTTTTTTTTTACCACGCATAAAAATTTATATTTCACCGAAAGTGGGTGGCCACAAATATTCTAAATCATTCTATAAAGTTTTGTAAGAAATAAATTATTATTGTTATTCTTAAATTTTTTTTTGAGGTAAAAAAAAAATTCACTAAAAGTTGGTAGCCACCGATATTCTAAGACATTCCGTAAAAGTTTTGAAATTTTAAGAATTTTAAGAATTTTTATATTATTAATTTTAATATAAATTTTCTCTCGTGAAAAAAAAAAAAAAATTCCATACTAAAATTGGGTGGCCACAAGTCGCCTAAACTATTAGGTAAAGTTTTCTAAATTGTAGTCATTCTTTATTTTTACAATTTTTAAGGCACGCTATAAAAATTAAATATAACTAAAAGTGGGTGGCCATAGGTATTATAAACAATTGCGTGAAATTTTGGAAATTTTTAAATTTAATTTTTTTTTGCCATCCAAAGAAATTTAAATTTAATCGCAAGTTGATGGCCATATGTTTTCTAGGCAATTCTGTGCATTTTTCAAATTTTAAATTTTTAACTTTTTCTTCACCAAAAAAAAAATTTCATAAATGGGTGATCACATTTATGTTAAGCCATGTTATCATGTTATGGAAATTTTAAATTTTTAATAATTTTTTCACCGAACGTTAAAAATGTAAATTTCATTGAAAATGGGTTGGCACTATTAATTTTTGCAATTTTGTGAAATGATGAAAGTTTAGTTTGTTAAAAAGTTTAAAAAACTTTTACGGTCAAATTTCATATATGTTGTCAGGATTTACCGCTTTTTTTTAATTTTCCATAATTTTTATAAAATTATTTAATTTTCAAGTATTTTCATGAAAACGTTTAATCAATTATTCTATCGTCATTTAACGCTTAATCATCCACATAATAAACAAATTAACCAGTCGACTATCGATAAAAGTCATATGCAATCCTCAAATCGACCCGTAATTTAGCCAATCAAAAGTAATCCTAAATAATCCGTAACCAAATCAGACTAATTACCTAAATATACTAAATACATATTAGAAAATAGACCTAATTAGTTTAAAGATAACAAAACCTTGTCTTCTGGACAGTGGCGGTCCCGGCACGGGCGTGGGTGACGGCGAGGGCGGGCGGCAATGGTGACGACGGGGGCGGCGGCGGCTGGCCGGCGGGGCGGTGGTGACGATGGCTGCCGCTGCGGCTTGCCGGCGGGGCGGTGGTGACGACGGCGGGCGGGGCGGCCGGGCGGGGCGGGGACGACGGGACGGGCGGCGGACGACGGCGGGACGGCGGGATGGGGGGCGGGCGACGGGCGGGGCGGGGCGGGGCGGCGGGGGAGGGGCGGCGGGGCGGGGGGCGGGGCGGCGGGCGGGCGGGGGCGGGGGGCGGGGGGGGGGGGGGCGCGGGGCGGGGCGACGGGCGGGGCGGGGCACGGCGGGTGGGGCGGGGGGGCGGCGGCGGCGCCGATGGGGCGTAGGGGCGGGGGGCGAGGGCGGGGCGGGGCGACGGCGACGGGGGGGGCGGAGCGAGGGAGACGGCGGGGGGGGGGGCGACGGGCGTGGCTGGGCGCGGGATCGGGGGCGGGCGGGCGAAAGGCGGGGCGGCGAGGGCGGCGGGCCGGGCCGGGCGACGGGACGGTCTGGCGGGGAATCGCGGGCGCGGGGGCCGCAAATTCAAAATCAGATCTGAGTCGGGTGGGGAAGAAGATAAAGCGCGATAATTTGCGACGGATTTTCCCCGTCCCACCGCAAATTTGAGACGGGAACAGCGCCCCTGTCGCAAATTTGCGACGGATATTTGTATTCGTCAGCAAATTTGGCGACGGACAGCCGCAATTTGCGACGGCCTGTCGTCGAAATTTGCGACGGATAATGGTCCGCCGCAAATATGTCACCGACAAATATTTGCGACGAACCAAGCATGTCCGTCGCAAATTTTCTATAAAAATAATTTGGACGGAAATTACAAATCCGTCCGTCGCAAATTTGCGACGGACAATTGTCCGCCGCAAATTTGCGACGGATAGTGTCACCCGTCGCAAATTTGCGAACGACGGATGTCCGTGTCCGTCGCAAATTTCGCACGGTTTAAAAAAATTTCGACGGTCGCAAATTTGCGACGGACGGTCGTCCGCCGCAAATTTGCGACGGATTTTTATGTCCGCCGCAAATTTGCGACGGACGAGTACCGGCGCAAATTTGCGACGGATTTTTTGTCCGCCGCAAATTTGCGACGGACCGTTTTTTTGCGTCCGGTCCGCCGCAAATTTGCGACGGACGTTTTTTGTTCCGCCGCAACCGCTTGCGACGGACATTTGTTTGTACGCCGCAAAATTTGCGACGGACGTTTAGTATTTCCGCCGCAAAATTTGGCGACGGATTCAGGTATTTTTCGCCGCAAAAATTTTGCGACGGATCTATGTATTTCGTCGCAAAAATTTGCGACGGATCTTTGTATGTCCGTCGAAAATCTGCGACGGACACGCAAAGTCCGGCACAAATTTGCGATAATCATGTATAATTGTTTCGACGGCTAAAAATTTTTAAAAGTTGCAATTGACAAATCTGAGTCCAGCGAAAATTTTTACCAGTAATATTCCCTAACAAAATTTGTGACGGACGGATAGGTTAAGTAGTCCATCGCAATTTTGCACAAACTAAATTATCGTTGTAAATTTGTGACGATTTTTCTGTCAAAAATTTTAGCGCCCTCATTAATTAGGGTCCTAAATTTGCTACGCCTTTTTTTTTCAGTCCAAAATTTTGTCTGATCAAATTTTGCAATGGAAATTGAAATATCGGAAATGTTACGGCACGTGAATAATATTTAACTTGTCGGCATTTAGGGACAAAATTTTCGATTTATAAATTAAAATATAAAGAATAATCGATAATAATAATAATAAAAAAAAGCACAATAACAATAATGATGACAACATAAAAAATAGCACTTGTAGCATTAATAATTACACATCTGTATTGTGTTGTGCCAAAAATTTAATCTTCATCTTCGCCTTCATTTTCGCCTTCGCCTTCGCCTTCGCCCTCGCCCTCGCCCCCCCTCGCCTTCGCCCTTCTTCATCTGTCTGAAAATCAGATTCGAACATTCTTGATCATTTAATTCGCAAATTTCAGTTGGATCCACATCTATCATTGCTCCACACGGATCTCGTAGTTGGTATGTTATATTCCTCAATTTCAACCGTGTTACACACTTCCTCTTGTTGGTAGGCTCTATCCTTCCAAAGGTTCCTCGATTTTCCTCCGTGCTTTGATTTTACATACAGCCCACCAATCAGCTTTGTCACGCTTTCAACTAGGAAATGATGCATAACATACTTGAATTGCTTGTTGTGCCAAGACAAATGGTTCATACTTCATATACCTTTTCTTGTGATTTATTTCAATCAAATTGAACTTCAGATGCACCTTCATTCCTTTGATGGGATCGAACCACGCACTTACTTAAATAACACAACCCGCATCATTAATGGTCCAGATACTCTATCTCTATGATTTCATCCAACAAGCCATAAAAAATCATCTTTCCAACTGTCACCATTGCATGACCGAACAGACACACCGCTATTCATTGTGGATTTTCCCATTCCGTATTCTTGAGTATGAAAATTATATCCATTTATGAAATATGCTGGCCAACTTCGAACTTGTAAATCGTGGACCCCATGATAGACAATATAGCAATCCTTGCCCCAAAATTCATCATAATTACTGTGAACCTAGAGTTACACATGTAAAGTCAATAATATATATTTTACTAAATGATATATAACGATATAATTTTAATAACTTGGTTTTGATCCATAGGCAACTTACATATGTCTTGAACCATGCTGCAAATTGTTCATCACACAAACGGTCAAACTCATTTGGTTGTAGTCCAGCCATTGAAGTTTGGAAAATCCTAATATTAAAAACCATATCATTATTAGAAAATATTTGACACACAAAACATATATTTGCAAATTTACACTTACTTGAAGTATGGCTCAACTTCTGGGCAGTTCAGTAAAATATAAGTATGGGCTGCATGAAATTCTTCGCCTGATAAGTAACGAAACCGACATGCACCGCATGGTCGACCCAGATAATTGAAAATAGAGAATGCCGCAAATTAGGATCAACGGGCCCCTCATCATTTCTGCCTGCTCTCCGCTCTTGCACCGAACGCATGGCTCAAAATAGTATGATGCAAATGTTGTCACTTCTTCCACAATATATGCATTACAAATTGAAGCTTCAACACGTGCCTTATTCTTCACTTTTTCTTCAAATGATATAAGAATCTAGTTGAAATAGAAAGAAGCTTATCGGAACAGATTATATAATACACTAATTTCAACTGTATTTAAAAAAAAAAAAAAATTACCTCTCAAATGGATACATCCATCGAAATTGACGGGACCTCGCAACTTTGGCCTCATAAGGCAAGTGAACTAAATGATGCTCCATCGAATCAAAAACGCTGGAGGAAATATCCTTTCTAAGTTGCAAAGAATAATTGAATATCTCTCTCTAGTTTCTCCATGTGCGATGCTTTTAACACTGCCGAGCAAATATCATGGAGGAAATTACTTAATTCTGTAATGGCGCCCACACAAAGTTCGGTAGAACTTCCTTCAAAGCTATTGAATTAGTCTTTCCATCGAATGTGACAATCATGACTCTTCAAACCTGTCAACTTGCATTCATTCAAATCAACACATCTCCCGAGATTCAAGCATATCCATCAGAAACCGCATGATTTCAACCATTGACAAACAACTCGCCTCCCCGCCTCCTTATCCAATGTATAAACCGCTTTTGGTTTTGGTCCCCGCTTTGCATGCACAGCTAGTATTGGCCGATCACAAATATCTGTCATATCTTTTCTTATGCTCAAGTTGTCTTTTGTTTTTCCAAATGACATCCATCACAAAGATTTATGACATTATCGAAAACATTCTTTTCTATGTGCATGACGCCAAGATTATGATGAATAAGATGCACCTTCCAATATGGTAAATCCCAAAATATACCGCGCTTTGTCCACTTATGTGAACTTCCGTGACGCAATAGTCGTGCCATGCGGGTTCTCAACAACAGTTGGAAAGTCCTCGCACACGCCCCCAAATTTGATCGCCGTCAACCTCAATGGTGGACGCGTTTTTTCAGTCCTATTCTTGATGAACTCTTTCTTATTCCTTCCGAAAGGATGACTTGGCGGCAAAATTGTCTGTGATAGTCAAAATAGCAAGGCTTCTTTCCATGTTTTAATCTAAATGACTTTGACCTCTCCAAACATATCGGACATCCTAAGATCCCAGCTGTACTCCATCCGATAACATTCCATAAGCTGGAAAGTCATTTATCGTCCAAAGAAGAGCAGCCTTCATTACAAACATTTGATCGGTAGAAACGCCATACGCCGGGACACCTTCAACCCATAGTCGTTGTAACTCCTCAATCAATGGTTGCATATAAATATCTATCAACTTCTTCGGATTTTGCGCCCTGTCACGATCAATGTCAAAAACATATAAGGTGTCTTCATGCACATACCAGGTGGAAGATTGTACGGCGTTAAGATAATCGCCAGCATGAATAACTTTTTCCTGTTTTTCCAAATGGAGCAAATCCATCGGCACATAAACCTAACCTGATGTTCCGAGGTTCCATTGCAAACTCAGGGTATGTTCTATCAAAATGTTGCCATGCCTCCGCATCCGAAGGATGACACATTAGACCTTCTTCCTGTTTCATGATTTGCATGCCAAGTCATGTGTTCAGCAGTGGCTTTAGACGATAAAGCCTTTGCAATCTGGGAATTAATGGCAGATAAAACATTTGCTTGCATGGTCTACGCCTCGATTACGACCCAGCCTCCTGTTAATCTTGTACCTAGGTTGGCTACAGAATTTGCAAGATTCTGCATTTTCATCATCTCTCCAATATAGCATACAACCCCTACTACATACATCAATTCTTACAACCGAAGCCCTAAGTTTTCCACTAGTTTTTTCATATCATAAAAATCACTTGGCATGTTGTTATCACGAGGGCAATGATTCCCGCATTACTTCAACAAAAGAGTTGAAGCAATCCGCAGACACATTATGCTCGCCTTGATATTTAATAGTCGGGCTGTCACCGATAACTTAGTGTGGTCCTCACAACCTGCCCATAGAGGTTCATCTGCTGCTTTCAACACATCCCGTAACTGATTAGATTGAAAAGTTTCATTATCCACATTTTCCTCAAAACCCACATTCCTATATCTTCCAATTGTGAAGCATGACTAGTACTCGCTTGTTCACGGTAGGAGTAAAACTAGTACTTGCATGATTTGATTCTGGGACAAAATTATAACTAGCTGCATCAATCACCATCCTCTCGTATGGGTTCAATTGCTCATAATAGCCACATTCTTCCCTAACTGAAAATTGGTCACTTCTTCCATATCCTTCATCGATATAAATGGTTCACCATGGAAGTCCAATTATAATAGTTCGAGTAAACCCAAATCTAGTAAGGTGTTCTCTAACTTGATCACACACAAGAAATTTACCATTACCGCACTTTTGCATGGACACCTTAACTTATTTCCATCCATAAACTCATATTTACTACTAGCAAAGTCTAAAAATTGTTCCAACCCAAAGACGAAACTCATCCGTTAATCCTCGACGCCCGTAAGTTCTTATTATACATCCAAGCTCTTTCTCTTTGCATTGTGTCCAGATTAAAATATAAAACTATGGTAAAATATTTAAAATATCATATCTATTGTTCTTAATTAAAACTATAAAATTTTTGAAATTATAATTTTTTTTTTAGTCACGCAACAATTAATATGAAATTGCAAAAATAGAAAAAATTACAATGTAAAGAAGACTTACCTAAATATTTGACTGAAATATTGGTAGGACAAAGTGATCAATTTGATGAGAATTGCAAAGTCCACTTGGATTGCGAGACCTTCAATTAGGTACAAACCCAGAAAAGATTAATCACATAAGAATCAATATTTTTTATTAATTTTCAATGAACGATGGAAATGGAATTCATCCGTCACAAATTTGCGATTTAATAAATGAAAATTCCGCCTTAAATTTGCGACGGAAAATAGGATAGGCCGCAAATTGTGCTCCGCTGCAAATTTCCGACGGAGATATGTTATAATCTCCGCCGCAAATTTGCGACGGAAACCTCACCCGCGCAAATTTGCGACGAAATTTATATAATAAATATATTTACGGAAAAAGTCATTTAAATTTGGACGGAATCAAAACCTCGCAAATTTGTTCGAATCAATTCATTTAACTTACGCATTTTTCCAATCTAAGCCTTTTCTTTTTCAATTATCACTCTTGACTAGGTTAATGTTGTTGTTCGATCAATCTACTTTTACTATTTAAAAAAAAAAAAGCGAAAACAAAACTTATACAATTCAAGGATTTAGTCTATTCAATGAAAAATATTTAGTCTTGATTTGCACCAAAAGATGTTGGAGGACCCAACTGCAAACTATATATTTTTGACTTATTCCTCAAAAGTTCAAGGACACATATAAATCATAGTATATTGTCACACCTCGAATCCTACGAGCTCGTAACATCACTCATTGGTCTCAATATACGGCGTCCCAGGATGTATCGCCGATCTAATCGAATAACTATCGATTACACATATGTGGAAGCAAACTAGAACATTTCGATTATATTCAAACAAACGGGATAGTAAAGAAAACATTTAGATACACAGAACAAACAAAACCACTTTTATTAAAACATAACGTTAACCCAAGAAGTTGAACATATACAAGCCTACTACCAGGCTACTCCCTAGCTAACCGAACATACAAAAAGGGATGGTTGGGGTTAAACTTCACTACCAACAAGGGTGGTAAAAAATGGTGGGGTATCAAAATTCATGCAACGATTTAACTATCTACGGAGTCCGTAATAGTTTGGTCCGTCACTTCCCAACCGGGGGTTGAGGTCCATCGATCCCAGACCACCGCCCTTACCGCCAACCAGGGTCCATCAAAACCACGAAGTAAACCAGTCAACTCATCCCCTTCCTTAATAAACCATGCCAGAAAACGATGGGAGAGTCAATCCAAGCACTCCTTCATCCACCCAGACGATGAACTCATGCTTTGATACTCCCTGCTAGAGCCTATAGGGTATGCAGAATAACTTGTGTCTATCTCCATAGGCAAGCCAAAACGTTCAGGAGGAAGGCTCATAGTCGGGGTTCTGAAAAAAAATTTATAACAACAAATGAGATAAAATCTCAACGAGTTCACGACCTAAGCCTCGACTGGGAGGTCAACTAATCTCGGACAATTCCGGCAATATTTGTCCATAGCGAAGTCCTTTCGTATGGCAATGAAATATTCTGACTTGGTCAATCTATTCACGACAACCCATATAGAGTCATTACCTCTCCGACTCCTTGGTAGACCCATCATGAAATCTGTGTTGATTTGTTCCCACTTCCATTCGGGGATCTTAAGTGGTCGTAGTCCACCTTTTTTTGTAATGCTATGCTTTCACTTGTTGGCACATCAAACACCTAGCTACGTGCTTGGCTACATCCACTTTCATGCCGCTCCACCAATAATCTTGACGTAAATTCTAGTACATCTTGGTGCTACCCGGATGAATGTTATACTTGCTACGATGTGCTTTTGATAGGATCTCATCCTTGAGTTCCATGTTGTCGAGTATGCACAATCGTCTACGAAACCTTAATGTTCCATCCTCAGCCACTTGGAAATCAGGATTTCTTTTATCTGCATCCCCTTGTAGAATCTTCTAAATTTCAGGATCCTTTAACTGCAATGCCTTGATCTTCGCCTTAATCTCTAGCTTGATTCTTAAGGTAGCCAACAGATTTGAGAGATGACCTACTTCAAACTTGAACTCTGAATCTCGTGCTTCCTCGAGTAGAGTCTATTCCTTAATGATTTGGTGCGCAATGGCAAACTTTCGACTAAGTGTATCCGCTACTTTGTTAGCCTTTCTGGATGATACAGAATATCACAATCGTAATCTTTGAGTAGTTCCATCCACCGACGCTGTCCCATAATCAATTCTTTATGAGAAAATGAGTACTTGGCCTCGATGATCCGTAAAAATTTGAAACTTTTCTCTCCGTATGAGATAGTGCCTCCATATCTTTAGGGAAAAAATGATCATCGCTAGTTCTAAGCCATGAGTCGTAGTTTAACTTATGTGGCCTTAATTGTCGAGGCGTGTATGCAACCACTTTTCCATGTTGCATTAAAATGCATCCTAATCCCTTTAGCGACGCATCACTATAAATTTCATATTCTCCAGGGGCTAGACAATATCGTTAATCTTTGAGCGGTAGTTAACTTGTGCTTAAGTTCATAGAAATTCCTCTCGCACTTATCTATCCATTCGAACTTTGCTTCCTTCTCTAGTAAACACGTCATAGGAGTAGCGATCGCAAAGAACTTTTCCACAAATTGCCTGTAATAGCCCGCTAGACCTAAAAACTCCTAATCTTTCCACTTTTTGTCGGTCTTGGCCAGTTCATAATTGCTTCAATTTTAGTTGGATCCACAGAGATACCATCGCCAGAGATCACATGACCGAGAAAAGCTACTCGACCGAGCCATAACTCACACTTACTAAACTTGACGTAAAGTGCGTGTTTTCTTAAGGTTAGTAAAATCATCCTCAAGTGTTACTCGTGCTCCTCGTAGCTCTTGAGTACACCAATATGCCATTGATGAATACTATGACGAATTGATATGACATTATGAAATCCAACCTACTTGGAATTAATGAAATGAATAGTTTAATGACGTGCTTGTAGTTAGATCTCGCTCGAATTGATCACTTTGGAATGCTAACCATTAGGAAAGGCTAATTAGGGATTTAAATTCACACGACCAAAGAACTCGATCGTGAACCGACTTTCGACCATGAAAATTATCGGTGACATTTTGAGCCAATGTTGACCGATCCAAGGATAACCAGGGATCAGTTCGCCATTGTCATACGAGTGTTAGATCTCATCTGGAATTGATCACTTTGGAACGCTAACCATTAGGAAAAGGCTAATTAGAGATTTAAATTCGTGCGACCAAAGAACTCGATCGTGAACCGACTTTCGACCATGAAAATTATCGAGGCGACATTTTGAGCCAATGTTGGCCGATCTAAGGATAGCTAGGGATCAGTTCACCATTGTCATACGAGTGGACCGCAGGTGATTCCGCTTGACCACGAAATAAATTGACGAATGACCCTAAACTTATACCAAACGATCGTGCCCGACGGAACTAGCGATCAATCCTTGCGATTAAGTGACAACCGAGATCGTCACGACCCGAGTGAACTTGAACGTAGCTTGATTTAGTATCGATCATGGGTCAATAATGCGAATTTCCCCAAAAGCCACCCGTTAATGTGAGATATGTGCAAGTTACGTTATTTATAACTTAGTCATTAATTAGAGACGAAGTTGGGCATTGAAAATCTAGAAAGTCATGATAGATCATTTGGATGATATTGTCATTTGCTCTGGTAGCTTCGAATTTGTCCGAATCCCTTAGAAAAATCGAATTTTGGCGAGAAATAGAAAATGACCATTTTACCCCTAGAGGTTTGTCAAGGCCAAGTGTATTTGGAGAAGGGCATTTTGGTCATTTCGCCCTAGCCTTAAAAATAGAAATTTTTGGACAATTTTTTCCTTGGACTTTTGTGAAATCCCCAAATTGTCCTTGGATATTTTGGAAAAGATTCGATTCGAACTGGCCGATCTTAGGATAAGATCGAATCTCGACCATTGATTAGATTTTAGAGAGAAGGACATGATGGTCTTCTGGCACCAATAATTGACTTTGGACTATTTAACCCAAAGTTCTCTCTCTCTCTCTCGTCACTCTCTCACTCTCGGCATCTCTCTTTCCCTCTCTCTTCCTCCCGGCTGATCACCTCCCCTCCCCACCATGACCATCGCCGCCCACCAATGCCGGCAGCCATCGTCGACCTCCCGTCTAGCCGGAGCAGCTCACCGCCCGCCGTGGCCGCTCGCCTATCCCAACCGCTCATCCCACCGTCCCTTTCTCTCCCCTGTTGTCCCTCTCACCGAACCACCATCATCCCTATCTTGTCTTGTTCAGCCGCCGTTGCCGCCATCGAGCCGCTTGCCGCCGCTGCCGCATGCCGCCGTGAGGCCACCGGCCTACCGCCCCATTTCACTCTAGCCGAGCTAGCCTAGAGTTCATGTAAGTTGCCCCCTAAACCATATTTAGGATGTTGGGTATCGATAGACATGATTAGGGGTTGAATCGGGTTAATTATGGGCTATTTTGAGGATAAATTGGGACTGTTTTTAGGGTTGTTGGGTGAGGATTAATTAGGGCCTAATTTGGCTTGACTTTGATGGTGAAATGGTGATGGTTTGGGACTGAATTGAGGTGGAATTGGATGCTGGAAATTGTGGCTCGTAATGATGAGCATATGACTTGATTTGAGGACTAAATGGTGTCGGGATGACGAGCTGTGTTGTGACTGAATTGTGGTGGTAATTAGGACCGGAAATGAACTTGAAAATGTTAAATTTTATGCCATGATTATGGCTGTGTTTGTGGGCCCGATAGTAGCATTGTATGTTCATTGGATCGTGACTTGATTGATTGAAATGTGGGTCGTTATGTGCATGCATGGGCTGAATTGAATTGATTGATAATTGGCCATGTTTGGGTGTTTATTAAGCTTGAGAAATGTGTCTGGTTTGGTGCGTGCACGGGCCATGTGTGATTGGCTAATATATTGACATGTTGGTGTCGAGCAAGTGAACGAGTGAGAAATCGTGTGTGGTGCGGTATGTGTGGTTATGGAAATCCCTGAGGCGGTATCATTACGTGGGGAATTGATCTGTCTCAAGACGGTACCATTATGCAGGACGATACCCGGTATTACGAGAGGACGGCCAACCTGAGGCGGTACCATTACGCAGGTTGTGTTGTAGGTGGTGGGTGTTGAGCCTAAGGCGGTACCATTACGTGAGCAAGATACACGGCCTGAGGCGGTACCATTACACAGGCCACGAAGTGTTGTTATCATGAGTTAGTCGCAGTGGACCTGAGGCAGTACCATTACGCGGGTCACTGGCGAGTTGAGTGGAAAATATGAGTTGGTCGCAGTGAACCTTAAAGCGGTACCATTACGTGGGTCACTGGCAAGTGGGGTGAAAAGAATGTGATGAGGTAGGAACGAGTGTGTAAAATGTAATTAGAATGTGCATGTGATTGGAAATTGTGCTATTGTGGCTAACGTGCAGGTTGCACGTAGGAAAGGCCCAAGTATGTGTAAATTATGTGCCTGTTATGTGATGGCTGAGTGTGATTGTATTTGGGATTGTCTGGAGGTACGTGATAGCCTAGGTGGGGTTTAGGGTGTGTACTTATTGAGATGTGATCTCATAGTTATTTCAACCAACAATTTCAGAACCCCGACCTAAGCCATGAATCTTCTGCTACCACCGCCACAACGTTTTGGGATTCCTATGCATATCGATCACGACGTTGTAGAATACTCTATAGATGAAAATATGACATGGGTTAAGTATACCGCTGTAGTCTGGGTAGATATAGGACTACCCCTTTGGCAGGCCCACACGTACACAGCCTGGATGTTCGGGGACGGGGTAAATGAGTTTGGCCCCATCCATGGCTTTAACATCTCCTTTGACGGAGTTGGAGATTGGAATCTATCAGCCATACCTCCTCATGATGGCGAGATGACTAGTTTGGAGACTAATCTAGTGCAGTCCGGACTTCAGCCTGCATGTGTAGCACCTGAGCCCCCTGGATCCGAACATGATCCGGAGCAGGAAGAATCCCAAGCAGGGTATGATCTAATAGATATAGATCTCGAGGTGATACCAAAGGAAGAAGAAAACCCTGAAGCAAAACCTGAAAAGGCCCCAGAAGTAGAGCCTGAAGATGAACCAGAGGACGTATCCAAGTATGAGCCAGAGTACGATCCCAAGTTTGTACCAGAGGACGAGTCGAATGAGAAGCCGGTTGAAGAGGATCAAGTCGAGGTCCCAGTGGAGTCGGGTGATATAAATAACCCAATTGAGATCAAGACCGAGCCGGAGTCCTCATAGGAGTAGACAGTTCAGGGGGATTTAGATTCAGGTGTCGAGAAGTCGGATTCAGAGTGGATGCCGTCTTGAGGGCATAAGGGTTAGTGTAGGGGCTAAGTATAGGCTTTTTGAAGTGTACCATTTTTGGCAGATAGGGTACCCAGGCTATCGATCTTTTTTTACATCGGTGGTATGTAGTTGATAGTACGGTGTGCATGTATAGGAGATGGATTGTATATGATGCATGTTGTATAAAGTTGGTTAAGTAATGGATATGTTTATTCTCCCTTTTACCCTAGTTAATTCTTGTCCGAGTATTTGTGGCTTTCACTGATTGTTTTAAATCTCTGATAGGTTTAGTTGGGTCGGCGATATCCTAGGACGCCGCATTATTCGACCGGAGAAGTGTGTCGCGTGCTCGATGGGGTTCGGGCCATGATAATTGATCCAAATATGCCTTGAACACCCTGTTCAATAAGTCCATAAAAGGAGCTTGGACATTAGTCAATCCAAACGGTATCACTGTAAACTCGTAGTGACCATGCCGAGTCTGAAATGCTGTTTTTGGTATATCCTCCTTTATAATTCTTAACTAGTGATAGCCTGTCCTCAGGTCTATCTTGGAAAATACCGACGCCCTTTACAATTGATCGAATAGGTCATCTATCCTTGGCAACGGATACTTGTTCTTGATGGTCACCTAATTCAACCGCCAATAGTCGATGTACAATCACAACAAACCATCTTTCTTCCTAACGAATAACACAGGTGCTCCCCAAGGCGATGCAATAGGGTGAATAAATCCTTTATCCAGCAATTCTTGCATTTGCACCTTCAATTCCTTCAGTTCTGACAATGTCATTCTGTAAAGCGCTTTAGAAATTCGCTCATCTTAGGGGCCAACTTGATTACAAATTATATCTCTCTTCCAAGTGGTAATCTCGATAATTTCTTTGGAAAGACATCGGGAAAGTCACGAACCACGGCTATGTTCTCTAGCTTCAGTTCCTCAACCAATGAATTAATTACGGTCGCTAGATAACCTTGGCATCCATCATCCAATAGCCTAGTTACCTCAAGCGATGAAAGCAAAGGGATGGAGGTTTCTCCTCTGCTACACACAAACTCGTAACTAGTATGATTCAAAGGATTTAACTAAATTACTTTATGGTAATAATCCATTATAGCTCATTACTTAGTAAGCCAATCCATTCCGATTATGACATCAAAGTCATACATCGCTATGACCGATAAATCTATCAATTCCTCTCTACCAGAAATAACTATTTTATGCCTGGATATCCTAACTGTAACAAACATTTCATCTTTTAGTGGAGTGGTAACACGAAGAACTATATCCAAAGGTTTCAATTTAAGCCCCATTAATTTGATAAACTATTTAGACATAAATGAATGTAAAGCCCCTGGATCAAATAGTGCATATGCAACATAATCTAGAAGAGAGACCGTACCTGTGACCACATCAGGTGAATCTCCCACCTCCTTTCTGGCCATAGCATATACTCTTCCCTACACTTGTGGCTGATTCAAGTGGTTCTGCGGAGCGTTGTCAGCTTGCTGCCCCATTTAGGGTTGTTGAGGTGGTATCCTCTGATGGGGATAGTTCCTCAAATAATGGTCGAAGTTAAAACATGTCATTGTCATGGTCTTGTTTGGGCAGAGGCCATTCCCATGCCTTCTCCCATAAAACCGACACGCGGCATTAGAGTTGTATGCCACTTTCCCAATGCCACTCTTCCTGTTGGGTGGAATAGGATACCTTCCTCTGGTCATCGGTCCCTTCCCGAACCGACGATTATCCTGATTAAGTACAAACTGTGATCCAGATGCGGTTGCATGATTTGCCATGTTCCTTTCAATTAGCTGAGCTCGTTCATACAGCTCATCATAATCCTTCAGGTTCAAGGGCACCGGCTGATCCTTGATTTCGAATTTCAGACCATCTTGAAATCTCCTTACTCTGTTGATCGGGTCTTTTACTAATCTCGAGGCCTACTTTGATAGCTCGATGAACCTTGCCTCATTCTGATCAACTGATAGATGATTCTGACGAAGTTGTTAGAAGTCAACCATTTTTTGCTCCCTTGCGCAGTTTGAGAAGTATTTTCCATTAAATGCTCCCACGAAGGAATTCCATACCGGAACTGTACCATTTGGAAAAATTCTTCTTTGATTTGCTTCCCACCAAGTGCTAGCATTACCCTATAGCTGGTAAACCACTAACGTCACATTTTCTTCCTCGGAACATCTCAATAAGGCGAAACCTTTTTTCTAGCTCCCTGACCTGGAGTGTTGCTACTTCTGGATCACCTACGCCAGAGAATCTTAGCGGCTTTAACTTAAAAAATTATTCAACCAGTTTATGCATCGGTTGTTCTCCAATCCTGTTCCTAGCTAATGGGACATCAACAGGTGCAGCGGCAGGAGTAGCAACAGCAGCTTGGTCTTGAACTCGCTACCCATCAAAGTATGTAGGGTTTGCATAATCTTGTCCAACGTACGATCCTCTTGAGCCCTTCCTCCACTACCAATTTGATTTAGAGTCGCTTTTCTCCTAGGAGTCCTCTGTTCAGGATTGCTCATCATGCACGAAAGTCTTAAGTGATCGCCGCGGTAAACTTTTGGCGCTTAAGTGATCCAAATGAAACTTTTGGCATCAAAGTGAGCGATGTACACAACTTTTGGCATTTCTAGTGTCCTTCCCCCAATTCCAACAAGGAATTAGAAGTCATGAACAACCCGCTTATGACAAGAGAATCAAATAGTCACATATAGGCTCTAGTACATGATGTTTTCCTAGCTAACTATCCCAAAACCCATCGCACATTGTCACTCCAAGCATCGACCAAACTTGGATCAAACTAACCGTGCTCTGATACCACTTAAACGGGGATGTTATGCCCCAAACCCTATGAGCTCGTAACATCCCTCCTTGATCTTCAATATGTGATGTCCCAGGATGCATCACTAACCCAATCGAATAATTATCGATTACACATATGCGAAAGCAAACTAGAACACTCCGATTATATTCAAACAAACAGGACAGTAAAGAAAACATTTAGATACATAGAACAAATGAAACTACTTTTATTAAAATATAATGTTAACCCAGGAAGTTGAACATATACAAGCCTGCTACCCGGCTACTCTCTAGCTGACCGAACATACAAAAAGGGATGATCAGGGTTAACTAAACTTCACTACTAACAAAGGCAGTCAAAAAGGGTGGGTTATCCTAACCCATCACCACTACTAGTCAAATTCGAGAGGAAGCTCCGGCTCACTATCTACGGAGTCCGTAACGGAGTCCGGGTCCATCACTTCCCCATCCGGCGAATCGAGGTCCATCAGATCCTAGACCACCTCCTCGATACCGCTAACCAAGGGTCTATCAAAACCATGAAGTGGACTCATGCTTCCTTGATAAACCACGCCATAAAATGATGGGCCATCAATCCAGGCTCTCCCTCATCCACCCAGATAATGGACTTATGCTTCCGATACTCCCTACTAGGGTCTATAGGGTACGCAGAATAACCGGTGTCTATCTCTATAGGCATGCCAAAACGTTCAGGAGGGAGGCTCATAGTCGGGGGTCTGAAAAATAGTTTATAACAACAAATGAGATAAAATCTCGGCAAGTTCACGATTTAAGTCTCGACTAAGAGGTCAACTCATCTTGGATGTACCTAACACATGTAATGATTTATCGAAAGCAGATATCTCAACGTAATACTCACAACATTTTGTCGCACAATCACAAGCAACCTTACCTTGCCCTAGGCACATGCACATGCTTTATACGCTATAATTTACCGTATGCCAAAACAATACAATAAGCATATAATGCAATCAGAATAACGCATCAACTTTTTCAAGTACAATGCATTCACACGTGTCCAATTATAAGGTAAAACCTCTTTGGCTCATTCCATACCGTGCCTAGCAATTTCATCACATAATCAAGTGCAATACCACCGCAATCTTTCACGTGTATTCCAATTATTACAACCACACCAGGGGCTACGGCACAAGCCGCGATATTCGCCAGGTTGGCGGTCTTCCGGTATATTTGGGCATCGTCCCGTCCCATCGGGCACGGCATCGTCTCACCAACCTCAATAACGGTATATCCCATAGATGGGTTCATTCCAAATCTGGTTTGCGAATGACTACGTCTCCTCTGCTA
Source organism: Syzygium grande (assembly GCA_024733475.1). Classification (NCBI taxonomy): domain Eukaryota; kingdom Viridiplantae; phylum Streptophyta; class Magnoliopsida; order Myrtales; family Myrtaceae; genus Syzygium; species Syzygium grande. The sequence goes on from JAMXDD010000001.1 coordinate 20,289,403, forward strand.
CCAGCGACGGCTTCTAATTACCAAATTGGGGACACCCATTAGGGCTACTACCAAACCCTAGGTTGGTGATCATCTAGTAGAACCGAGCACAAAGGAATCTTTAGGTGATCATGCACATATAGGAACACTTTGGTTCCATCATTATAATTTTCAATAGCCAATACAAACATAATCCATTCTAATATGTTGAAATGTCGCAACTTCCACATGTAAAATGCACTAAAATATTCACATGTGATTATGCGCATATCCATAAATTCCCAAACTTGGCATGCTTCTTTATTCAAGTATCCACAACACATTTCTCACATAAAACTTAACAAATAAACCCGACACCTTAGGGTTTATTAATTAAATGTCCAACATAACCAAACAATTCAATTAACTAAACAAGCTAACTTTCAAAGCAATTTCCAACTTAGGCAACATAATTTAATCCTAAAATCATCACAATTTAATTCTGAAATTTCCACAAAATATTACTAAAATATTAATATTTTTAATTCCGAAAATTAATAAAATATTCCAACAGCTTAAATACTAAATCCTAATTAATTAACACTAAACATTATTGACTTAAACTAAGCCACCCTAATCAAGTTTAACATACTAATCAAGGGATTAGTGCGAAAACTCACCCAATAGCGATTCTGAGAACACCAGCGAGTCGGCGGCAGCAAGGGCTACACATGACACGGTTTGGAATCAATTTGGGACGATGACACACGGCTGGAACGTGGCTGAACAGCAGCCCACAGAACCAGTTTAGGCTAGTTTGGCTTCGGGTGAGGCAATCCGGCGATGGAAAATGGCATGGATGGGCGGCGTGAGGCCATGGCGCGGCCATTGGTGGTTCCACAGCAGCAACACAGCAGCTAAGGTGCTGTTCTGCTTGCTCAGCCGAAGTAAAAAAAACGAAAGGATAAGAGGGAAGTTGTCGTGGAAGAGAAAGAGAGAGGGGGGGGCGGGCAACGTGAGAAGAGAGAGAGAGATGAGGTCTTTCCTCAACAAGCAAGATCACATGGTCCTGAAATATCCACATTAATGCAAGACACCAAAGTCTTCTATCATGATAAAAAAATGCACAAAAGTCCTCTCTCTCTTGAATGTTTTTGTTTCTCTGTCTTAAAAGCAAGAAGGGTAATTTGGTAATTTCACAAGGTATAAAAATATTTATATGTGTATACAAGATAGAATTTGTACAGGTTCGTATAAATCAAATTTGGGCTCAAACGGATTAGGAATGGACTTGAAAATGCTAATGGGCTCAAACTTGGGCTTGAAATTAGGCTTAATGGGCTGAATTGGGCCCATTTGGGCTTGCCTTGGGTCCAAGTAGTCGAATCACATTGGGCTTGAGGCCCAATGTACCTTCGTTTGGCCCACTTCCTTGTGGGCTCAAATTTCTCGCCCGTTAATTCCTTTTCCAAGAATTTTCGAGCAAACCAATAAACAAGTAAATCAATAAGACGATGTCTAATAATTTAGTCTCGAAATTCTCGAAGATTCGACACCCAAATTAGGATTCTAATTTGTGGTAAAAATCAATCAATTGCGACTTTAGTATATCTCAAACTAAGAGGTGGCTTTTAGAAGTTACGCGTATTCAACCCGTGGTTGATTCAGTATCAAGCCACGTTTAAATTTTCTCGAACCATGGATGATCTTAATTGTCATGTAATTGCGAGGGATCAATCGCTAATTCTGAAGTACATGATCATTCAGAATTGATTTAAGGTTGTTCGCAATACATACAATGATCATGCAGAATCATTTGCGATCCAATTATATATATTATTAGTGAAATATTCTATAACCATTCATTGATCGGTCTATAATGGCTCAAAATTATTCCTCGTTAATTTTTATGGTCGAATTGTCAATCCCAGGTCGAGTTCTCAAGTCGTGCAAACTTAATTCCTTAATAGCCTTTCCCTATCGGTTAGACTCTCATGAATGATCAATTCAGAGTGAGACAAAACTAATAATGCATTGATTAATATCATCATTTCATTACATCGAAATAGGGTCGAATTTCAGGATATCACATATATAGTGCCAAATTACGAGAAATCAAAGAGGAAGAACCGTAATAATTCCCTTTGAAATCTTCCGCATGAATAACAAGTGAATTCCAAGGAAGCTCCATATTGCACTATATATATGTGCACACTTTAAAATCGGCAAAAGAACACTACAAGTGCCATAACTTGTGTACGGTGCTCACTTTGGTGCCGTAAGTTTTTTTTGAATCACTTCAGTGCTAAAATTTTTGAAAAACATCACTTAAGTGCTAAAATTTTTGAAAAACGATTACTTAAGTGTCAACTCAATGCTGTACACAACTTTTTGCCAGAAATCCAATGTGGTATTGTTTTTTTTTATTAATTTGTGAAGTTGACGTGGCTCGCCGGAGATTGGCACTTAAGTGATCGTTTTTCAAAAATTTTAGCACTTAAGTGATCCAAAAAAATCCTATGGCACTTAAGTGATCGTTTTTCCTCCGATTTGGCACTTAAGTGATCCAAAAAAAACTTATGGTACCAAAGTGAGCACCGTACACAAGTTATGGCACTTATAGTAACCTTTTGCCCTTTAAAACCCTTCCTAGTTCCAAACCCTAGGAAACAATCCAAGTTTCTCCCCACGGAACAAGGCGAAGATTTGTTCAGTGCCTTGCTCGACCCCATAATCCATCACATCTTTTCCTTCTTGCCCTTCAAAGACAACGTCAAAAACTAGCGTCTTGTCCAGGGCATGGCATTTCACTTGGGCCTCTTCTCCATTCATCGCTTTCTATCTCAACTTGTACATCCATCCAATGCTGCCCATATTTAAGACCAGCTCATTCACCCAAGAAGATCAGCACGCATTCAGGCTCGACAACACTCTCATCGATAAACCTAATATCGATAAGCCTCATTGACAAGTGAAGAGCCTCATTTTTTTACTTTGTTATAAAGACTTGATCATTTGCCATGCATCGAAACTTGCATCAAGGCACTTTGGGATGAGCAAAAACATTGGAAAAATTGTTTTCATTTTTATAGCTTTTAATAGCTCCTAGTTTCTAAGCGTTTCTAGTTTCTATGTAATTAAATAACTTTTAGTTTCTATATTTGACTTTAGTCTTTTGCTCCTCTTTTGTTTTGCTATAAAAGGCCATCAAGTTTATGTAAAAGGCAAGATTGACTTTGAAATGAAATTTGTTTAGTGCAATTTCTTTGAATCTTGAAAAGTTCATATCCATTGAAAATCAAGAAGAGTTTTCACTTCGTCCTTGAAGAGTCGGAGCTTTTAAAGTCTACATCCTTGAAGAGTTGCAACCATCAATCTAGAAAAATTGATCCCATTTCTACTTCCTTGGAGACCTAGAAGAGCATTCACGTTTGTTCACTTCCTTCCAAAATCGACCAAAACTTATAGTGTTTATTTGAGAAAACTCAAAACATAAAATTGTAGATTCAAGAGTCTTCATACTTTTGGCTTTGGAATCAAGTCATTTCGATCTGTATCAACAAAGTTAAGACCATTATTTCTTGAGTTCGCACAGAGTTGAAATTTCTGTTTATTTGTAATGGAGTTTCCATGCATCTGAAAGTCACTCTCCCCATCTTAATGTATGGGTAGTCGAGCGGGGGGACAACATCATTTGGTATCAGAGTTTTAGAGGAGAGGACAATGCCTTTGAGACAAGCAAGATGTCGAGGTGGCAGAATCATTCTTGCTGAGAATTTGCGGCAGCATATGCAACAACAAATTGATGACTTACTTGTGAAGTTTAGCATTTGAGGGTTGAAGCAAACAACATCTACCCTTGCCCCGTTCCAAATTCCAGATTCGGAGAATCCAATTGTGATTCTTCTTCTTCAGAAAGTGTTCAATATTTTTCCCAAAGGAGGAATGCTCCATATCACACACAAGAAATTTGGGAACTGGATTGAGAAAAGAAAATTAAGAGAGATATTCCAGAATTCTTATGTACTGATTCTACTCATGAAATTGTAGATTAACTGCCATTTGTGAATGAAAATTTTGAGCATAGGAATGTCCTAGAAGATGGCCGAGTTGGCATCATTCCTATACGATTAGGGGAGCATTTAAGAAAATTTAGATTTATTTGCATATGTGCCTTGTATTTGATTTATTCTCTTAGGATTTCATTCTGGAATATGTTACATTGAATTTGCATATTTATTAGAAGCTCATTTTAGGAAAGTAATTTGTTTGGGGTGCATTTCTGCGTAGCATATTACATCTTCATATTCATTTATCCATTGATATAATTTTGCTTCCTACGGCTCGAGTTATATATTTCTTCGTACTTTATTTTCTTTATTATTGCTTAGGTTGATTATTCGTTGTTGGGGATCCGCGCATGAAAACTTAAAATTCCATATTGTTTTCATAAAAAGTCAAAATAAATAAATAGCATGCAAACCATTTTATAAATGAGAAAAATGTATTGATAATGGGTGTTAGATAACGTTAGCGTAACCAAGTCCTAAGATCCACGAATCACTAGTTTGCAAAAGTAAAGTGGACTCTTGTGTCTTACCTGACTCATAACCGCCTCATAATGTTAGGGTGTAGTTCATACTCCCCATTGACAGGAAAGTACAGGTCTTACTTGTAAGGGGCAATGTCCCCATGAAGCGAGAAGGCTTATATAGTTTGGATTCATATTTTATTGGTAGTTTAGGCTTGGACCCATGAATAGTTAATGTTGCCTATGTATATCCTCTTTTTTTTGTAATTGAGGAATGTATAAGAGGTGTGATATGTTAATTATAATGAAATCCTCTGCTAGACGTAGTGCTAGTTTAAAGGTGAACCAAAATAAAGATTTTGTGTCTCAATTTTTTCTTTTCGCTTTTACTCTTTATTTCTTTGTGATTGTGTGCCAATTCCTAACACATAATAGGTTAGTGGCGACTCCTACTTAAAAATCTAGTGAAATAATTAATGAGAAACCAAGTTGTGATCAGTATAGCTTAAGAGGCCAGTGCTAAATGCAAGCGCCACCTCGCAAGAGGGTTGTTCGCGCCATCAAACTCCATTTGTCTTGGGAGGACCTAGGCAGCGTGAAGATATATAAATTGGAGGATTCCGATTTAGTTTAGATTGTAAGTTAGGTACCATTAAATGATAGGATTAATACCACAAAAAATCTCAAACTGATACATCCGTGACAATTTTATCACGAACTATTTTTTTGACCACAAAAAATCTCAAACTAGTACACCTATGACAAATTTATCCCAACTAGTTTTTTGACCATAAAAAACCCCAACTAGTACACCTATGACAATTTACCCCTGATTTGACAATCAAAAACCCCACTCCGGTACACTTGTGATAATTTTACCCCCGAATTAATTTTTTAATGACTAAAAATCCCAAACTAGTACATTTGTGATAAATTTACTGTCACGTCCCGAACCCCATCGAGCCCGTGATACCCTTCTCTAGTAGATTTATGTGACACCCCAAGGTATCGCCGACCTCGCTTAAATATATATCAGAGATCTGATACGATCAGCGGAAACCACAAATACCCCGACAATTAAAACTGGAGAGAATAGGGAGAATGCACAAATCCATTTCTCATTCCACTTATACAATATTCACAATTTACAAAACCACCACAAATAAAAACACACCAAATTACGAATCACCAATGTATATATGCACACCGTACTACAACCACCGATATCAAAAAGGACCGATGACCTAGATGTCCTATCCTAAAAAATGGTACACTTCAAAAAAGTCTAATTCTAACCCTTACGCTAGCCCCTACATCCTTTACTCGACGTCCATTCCGAATCTGACTCTTTGTCCTCTGAATCTGAGTTCCCTTGGACAGTCTGTTCCTTCGAAGACTCCCGCTCAGCCTCAATCTCAATCGGGTGATTTATGTCACCCGACTCTACTGGGGCCTTGACTTGCTCATCCAAATCAGTCTCCTCATCAGACCCATACTTTGGTATAAACTCAGGATCAATCCACTGTACGTACGGGGGAATGTACTCCGGTTCTTCCTTAGGTTCAGTCGGCTCATTCACAGGTTCCACCTCGGGTTCCTCCTATCCTAGTTCCTCCTCTGGGATCGGCTCAAGATCCACATCCATCGAATCATCTCCTGCTAAAGACTCTTCCGGCTTCGACTCGTGCTCAGCCCCTAAAGACCCCGGTGCTGCGGTAGGCTGGGCTGCGATCTGGCCCCGATGCCAGACTAATCTCCACACTAGTCAACTCGCCATCAAGAGGAGGTATAGTAGACGGGTCCCAGTCCCCAACTCCATCAAAGGGGACGTCAAAACCACGAACGAAACCAAACTCATCTACCCTGTCTTGGAAGAACCAAGCTGTGTGTGTACGGGGCTCCCACAGGGGTAATCCTACATCTACAAAGACTACGGTGGTATGCCTAATCCAGATCATATTTTCATCTACAGAAAACTCTACAACGTCGTGTTCGGTGTGCATCGGTACTCCAAAATGCTCAAGTGGCAGCGACGGAGGGGGACTCATTGTTCCGACCGGGTTTTAAAATGTTTGATTGAAACAATCATGAGAATACATCTCAATAAGCACACATCCTAAACCCCATCTAGGCTATCACATACCTCCAGACAAATATGATAAATAATCACACCCAATTAATACACCGCATATACATAATCAGTACTTACCTGGTCTTTCCAGCAGTACAACCTGCACGTTAAACATAATCACATTATTTCACTCACATGCATGTTATAATTATATTTCATGCATTCGTTCCAACCTCATCACACCTTTTTCCACAACTCTCGTCAATGACCCGCATTACGGTACACACCTCAGGTCCACTGAGACCAATTCATCACAACACTCCAGAGCCTGCGTTACGGTACACGCCTCAGGCTCAACATCCACCATCTATGGCACAACCCGCGTTGAAGTACACACATCAGGTTGGCAGTGTTCTGATAATACTGGGCATCGTCCCGCGTTAAAGTACACGCCTCAAGATGGCACAATTCCCCACGTAATGGTACCGCCTCAGGGATTTCTACAATCACACATGCTACTCCACATACGCTACTCCACACACAATTTCTTACTCATTCATGTGCTCAACACTCACTTGACAAATAATTGGTCAATCACAAGTGACCCGTATACGCATCAATTCATACATAATTTTATGCTCAATAAGCATCCAATATGGCCAATTGACAATTAATTCAAGTTGGCCGGAGTGTGCACATAATCAAGCATATTTCTAATCAATCAATGGCACACAAATGCACCCAATTTCATCACCACAATTCAGCCACTTCACAAACACACAATCGACATACAATTTCTCATTTTTCCATCTCCAAACTTCGACGAATCAATTCCGGCCCTTCACAACATTTTCTCACATTTAATCGCCGAATCCAAATATCCAATTTAGGTACCGAACACAACATCACAGCACTCAATCCAGCCAGCCACAGCCTGCTTTTGACCTCAATTTTCACCAAAATTTCCCAAATTCACCTCTAAAGCTCGCTAATCCATCCCGCTCCTAAAATCATACAAATTTGCGCCTAATTCAACCCGATCACACCTCAAATTTGTCCGTCGATACCCGACGTCCTAAATAAAGTTTAGGGCGCGACTTACCAAAACTTTAGATTAGCGCGGCTAGAGCGAAAAGCGATAGCAATTGGCGGGGATGGCGGCGATCGGTGGTGTAGCTTGGTAGCGTGAACGGCGGCGATGACGGTGGCAAGCGGCAGCAGCTCACGGCTATGAGGGGGAGAGAGAGAGAGAGAGAGAGAGAGAGAGAGAGAGAGAGAGAGAAGGGACGGCGTGGGGGTGGTGTCGGTGCAGTACAACGGCGTGGACGGGCGTGGCATGGTGGGCGGTGGCTAGATGGCGGCGGTGTAGCGTATAGCAAGGGAAGGGGGCGATCGAAAGGGAGAGAGAGAGATGGGGCCGAGAGTTAGAGAGAGAGTGAGGAGAGAGAGAGTTGTCTTGGTTTATAAAATAGTCAAACCAATAATTGAGGTCAAAATGACCATCTTGCCCTTGTCTCACAAACCAAATCAACGGCCTAGATTCGATCTTATCTTGAAACCGACAGCCGAGATCGAATCTTTTTCAAAAATATCTAAAGGCAATTTGGGAATTTCATAAAATTTTAAGGGCAAAATTGTCCAATCAAAAAGTTAGGGCAAAATGACCAAAATGCCATTCCCTCTTAAAACTTGCCTTTTATAAATTCCCAAAGGTAAAATGGTCACTTTCCTCATTTCTCACCGAAATTGAATTTTTCTGAAGGATTGGGAAATTCCAAGGTTGCACGTTCCAACCACAACGTCGTCTTAAACGTCTTGTCGTGACTTCCTAATTTTTCAATGTCCAATTTGGGCTCAATTAAATAATTAAATTTTATTAAACGTAACTCGAGTGTTTCTCAAACTAACAGGCGGCTTTTTGGAGAAATTCGCATATTCGACCTGTGACTAATAATAAATCGAGTCATGTACAAGTTCATTCGGTCCGTGACGACGTCGGTTATCGCTTAATCGAGAAGATCGATCGCTAGATCCGAGGGGCACGACCATTTGGTATAGGTTCAAGATCAGTCGTCAACTCATTTCATAGTCCAGCGGAATCACTCGCGATACACTACTATGACAGTGGCGAACTAACCCCTAGCTATCCTTGGATCAACTAACAGTGATTCAAAATGTCATCTCGGCGATTATATGCTCGAAAATCAATTTACGATCGAATTTTCACTTAGTCGCATGAATTTAAATCCCTAATTAGTCTTTTCCTAATGATTAGTATCCAATGAATGATTAATTCCGAGCGAGAACTAACTACGAGTATGTTCATAAAACTAAGCATTTCATAATTCCCAAATTGACAATTTTCAGGATGTCACAACTCTTCCCCCTCACAAAAATTTCGTTTTCGAAATTTACAAATCCCACCACTACTCAAACAAATGGGGGTATTGACGTTGCATTTGTTCTTCGCTTTCCCATGTCGCGCCTTCTATCCCATGGTGTTTCCAAATAACCTTAACCATCGGGATTGTCTTGTTCCTTAGAACCCGTTCTTTCCGATCATCAATCCTTACTGGTCTCTCAATATAGGACACCTTGTCATTGACTTCTATCTCCTCATAATTCAACACATGAGTTGGGTTTGGTTCATATTTCCTTAACATTGATACGTGGAACACATTATACACTAGCGATAAATTTGGCGAAAGTGCAAGGCGATACGCTAAATTCCCGATTCTTTCTAAAATCTCAAAAGGTCCCACGTATCTCGGACTCAACTTGCCTTTCTTATTGAACCTGGATAGTCCCCTCATGGGCAATACCTTAAGAAATACGTGATCTCCTACTCGAAACTCCAAAGGTCTTCGCCTTCTATCTACATAACTCTTTCGATGGCTTTGAGCTGTTTCAACATTTCACGAATCACTTTAACAGCCTCAATTGACTGTTGAACTAACTCTAGCCCAGTGATACTCCTTTCTCCTACTTCATCCCAGCACACGGGCGTTCTACAAGCCTTGTCATATAGCGCTTCAAAGGGCGCCATTTCAATACTTTGCTGAAAGCTATTATTATAAGCAAACTCCGCTAAGGGCGATTGCTCTTCCCACTTACCGTGAAAATCCAACACACGTGCTCGAAGCATATCCTCTAAAGTCTGAATCATCCTTTCAAACTGACCATCCGTCTATGGATGGTAAGTTGTACTAAATTGCAGCTTCGATCCCAACGCCGTCTACAGACTTAACTTTCGTACGACACTCACTTGAGTGCCATAACTTTTTTTTGGCTCATTTAAGTACCATAACTTTCAAAAAAAGATCACTTGAGTACCATCGGCCACTTCGCCGGAGCTGACGTGAACAATATTTTAATAATTTTGTTGAATTTTTTTTGAATTTTTGAAATTTTATTTTTATTTTTTCTTTGTCCTTTTTTTTGCAAATTTTTTTTCAATGTCAGTTGGTCGTGAAGGCCAAACACGGTGGCCTTTTTGTCTAATCGATGACCTTCCCAGCGAGGCGAGCACCACCAACTTGAAGAGGGGGTGTCGGTGAATCATTCCATAGCCTCCATTCATCTCGGAATTTCCATTTTAGTCTTCGTTGATGAAGGTGAAAAAGCTTTGTAGTCACACAATTCAAGCATTTTATTGAATTGAAATGTGTGACTACGAATTATTTTTACCTTCGTCAACGGATGCTAAAACGGAAATTTTGAGATGAACGAACGCTGTAGAATGATTCACCGACACCCTCTTTTTCAAGTTGGTAAAGCTCATCTTGCCGGAAAGGTCACTAATCGGACACAAAAGCCACGGTTTCGGGCCCTCACGACCAATCCCTTTGACTGGCTGGTCGTGAGGGCCCAAAACCGTGACTTTTCCTGTGGATCAGTGACCTTCCTGGCGAGGCGAGCACCACTAGGTTGAAGAGGAGGTGTCGATGAATCATTTCATAACCTCAATTCATCTCGAAATTTCCATTTTAACCTTCGTTGACGAAGGTAAAAATACTTCGTAGTCACACAATTCAAGCATTTTATCGAACTGATTTGTGTGACTACGAAGCATTTTTACCTTTGTCAACGGAGGCTAAAACGGAAATTTCAAGACAAACAGAGGCTATGAAATGATTCATCGACACCCCCTCTTCAACCTGGTGGTGCTCGCCTCGCCGGAAAGATCACTGATCCGCCCAAAAAGCCGCCGATTCGGGCTCTCACGACCAGCCAGTCATAGGGGCTAGTCGTGAGGGCTCAAAACCGCGGCTTTTCCAACCAAACGGTGATCTTCCCGGCAAGGTGAACATTACTAGCTTGAAGAGGGGATGTTTTTCAATCATTCCATAGCCTACGTTCATCTCAAAATTTCCGTTTTAGTCTCTATTGACGAAAGTAAAAATGCTTCGTAGTCACACAATTCAAGCATTTTATTGAACAGATTTGTGTGACCATAAAGCATTTTTACCTTTGTTAACGGAGGCTAAAATGGAAATTCCGAGATGAATGGAGGCTATTGAATGATTCACTGACACTCCATCTTCAAGCTAGTGGTGCTCGTTTCGCCAGAAAGGTTACCGATCGGCCGAAAAAGCCACGATTTAAAGCCCTCACGACCAGCCAGTAATGAAAAAAATTTGCAAAAAAAATAAAAATAAAAATAAAAAATCCACGTAGGACGATTTCACCGGAAATGGCATTCCAATGATCTATTTTTCGCCGGAAGTAGCATTCAAGTGATCTTTTTTTCCGATATTAGCACTCAAGTGAGCCAAAAAAAATTATGGCACTCAAGTGAGGGCCATACAAAAGTTAAGACACTCCTGGTGTCCTTATCCCTATGCACTCATAATGGCACGATCTCTATTCCTTATGTCAAAGGATATTTTGAGACAGTGAACAATGCAAGATAGAGTTTGGTTTTCGTTAAGTCCATGAGATGCTTCGTATCTCAAGTCTCATTCTCATTAGAGAATTTCGAGTTCAACAACATCAAAGCGACCAAACTCGGGAAAATTATCAAAATAGCCCCAAACCCATTGCACTTTTGCCAATTCAGTCATAAACCTTTTAAGTTTGCCAACTGAGTCCTAAACCTTTTCACTTCTTGTCAATTGAGTCCATTTTGCTTATCGGTGCTAATGTGTTCGCCCGGCCGTCCGACCAACGTTGATGTGGCAATTTTTAAGTAGTTTTTTTCGAATATTTTAACATTTTTTTTCTTTTTTTTTTTACTTCTTCCTCTGGCCGATCTAGCAACTAGCCTATCGCCAGACCGACCAAAGGCAAGGACTGGCGAGGTTGACCTCGCCAGTCTCTAGCGAAGCTCACCCCTACCGGCCACTAGCAAGGGTAAGCCTTGCCGGCCCCTGGCTAGGCAAGGTCGCCTCGCCCAGATCTAGCAAGGTCGAGTCTCATCTAGCCAAGGTGAGGCTGACCTCGCCGTCGCCGTGCTCCTCGCTTCCCCAAGACTGAAGAAGTCGCTCGGTAGCTTCTTGACTCCTCCTTCTTTGTTGTCATCAACTTCTTACTCAGGATTCTCTGAGGTGTGTAAGGCAGTTTCGGTGAAGCAACATATGGAGATTGAGGGCCTGAACATTGCTGAGGATGTTACTCAGGTACCCAAGGCGAGGCTCAACCTCGCCCAGCCAAGGCGAGCTCAACCTCGCCATCACTTGGGTCGCGACGGTGACGGCAAGGTCGGCCTCCCCTTGGCTAGGTGAGGCTCGATCTCGCCCAGATCTAGCGAGACTAACCTCGCCGTTGCTTGGCTCGCAACGTCACCCTGCCAGGGGCCAGTGAGGCTCGCCCTCGCCAGTTGCCAGCAGGGGCAAGCTTCGCCAAAGGTCGGCGAGGCCTCGCCTCTGGCCGGTCCAGCGATAGGCCGGTCGCCAGACCGGCCAAAGGAAGAAGTCAAAAAAATATATATTAAAAAATTGCCACGTCAACATTGCCGATGCCGGCCGGCGGACACGTCAGTGTCGGCCTGAAAAATAGACTCAATTTGCAAGAAGTGAAAAGGTTTAGGACTCAATTGGCAAACTTAAAAGGTTTAGGACTGAATTGGCAAAAGTGTAATAGGTTTATGAATGTTTTGACAATTTTCCCAACCAAACTCAGTGTAGAATGGAATTGAAAGACACGTAAATGGCATCAAATGTAAATTAATTGATCCTTCATGAATGAAATAAAAGAGAAATTGATCAAGCCATGTGTGAGAATATCAGATTCCAGGAATGTATTCATGAATAAGTTAATCTGCTGCTAACAATGAGCCAAAATGAAAAGGTTGATTAACCAACGTAGGTTGTAGCGAAAAACTCCCAAGATGATCGCATGAGAACAAGTGAATTCTGGAAACAAGAACTTAGAAGAGCGGATGAAAAGGATTGACTAAACAATAGCCGATTTAAGCTAGGGACCACCTGACTTGTAACCAACCTTGAATCACGATACAAACTTTTGGTTCTTTCTGTTCATCCGAGGAAACTGGTCTTTCTTATGTGGAATAAAGATTCAAGCTATGAATCGGTGAAATTACTTCCATTTCTGTGACCATAATTGGAAAATCTTTCCACTGGCCGTAGTGTCGAGGCAAATGTTTCCGGAAGTTGGTATTGGGTCCAAAATATCTTTGAGACTCACGTCTACTTCAAGCAAACAATTGTATTGGTTGCATTCTGGGAACTAATCCCATCTTGAAGCATAACAACTAAAATGCTTCACGACTCGGTCAACCAAATGGATTATTACTGGTCTACTTTGGGGCTATTTGATAACCTGCCAAACAGTACCATATTCTATTCTTTTGTTTTCTAGAATAAAAAACTAAAAAACAGAAATCCATTTGGTAAATTTTTTTGTTCCCGAATACAAATTTGTTCTTAGAATCAGTCTTGGAATAAAATCAAGAATTAAAAAGAAATTGATTCTTGATTATGGAAACAAGAATCATAACTGGAAAAGAATTTTTTTTCTTTTCTTCTTGGTTGGTCTTCTTCATTTTTCATGGCATGTGGCCGATCACCTGCTACTAGCCACCGGCTAGGTCCGGTGAGGGTGTCACGACTCTCGCCGATGGCCAGCAAGGGTGAGGGCTAGACCCTTGCCCGGGCCGAGGCTACCCTTGTCGAATCTAGCGAGTGCGACGGCAAGGGCGGCCAATTCCCAAGCCGCAAGCATTCTTGCCGGATCTCGCGAGGGCGGCCCTCTCGTAGGTAGTGAGGGGCTAGCCCTCGCCGACCCTAGCCTATGGCATGTCGTCGGCGCAAGCAACCTGGCCAAGGGCCAAGAAAGGGGAAGAAGAAAAAACGAAAAGAAAAAAGAAGAAGAAAGAAATATTAAAAAATTTAGAATATTATTAATAAAAAGAAATTTTGTGCAATTGCCAAATGCATTTATGTTCTTTCTATTTCAGGAATAGAAATTTTGGGCAGTTACTAAATGTCTTCAAATGCTTAAAAATTATTTCCATGAGTAGAATAAAAAAAATCATTTTTGAGCAGAAATTGTTTCCGGAAACAGAATAGTTACCAAACACACTCTTAAAGTACAGATTTAGTGCTCTCTCATTAGGTTTTCACCACCAATAGTTCATAGTTTGGTCTAGGATGACATTGTGTTCATTATGTATTGAGACTACCATTGTCTGACCTAAATTTTCCAATTCGAATTAACCAAGGAGCTAAGACCTATGTGCTCGATAATAATTAGGGGCACGGCGACAGTCCTAACCCAATGCACTTTTGCTTGTTCAAGTTGCATCTAATGAATTTCTTGTTGATGGTTGGTCTAGTTAACACTACCGAGAAGCACTGAACCAGCGAGAGAAAGAGTAAGAGGATGCAGCATGAACCTATGAGATAAATGTGAAGAAGCCTGAGAAATAGAGACTGTGGAAGAGTGCGCCGAGGTCAATGGGTATATGCCTTCATCTAGCAGTTCAAATTTTTACAACAGTTGGTAGTGGTTTAACAAAATTTTAAACCACCATTCACAAATTATTTGTACATTTTCATTGATGCTTCTTGAAAGGTTTAATAAAAAAAATTTATTAGCAAAATTATATAATTAACAAAAATACTCGTAAATGGCGGACTTTCAAACGATAGCCAACAAAGCAAAACGCAAACTTCATTATTTCTTTATTTAATTTTAACTTATCTTTAATTGAATAAAAAGTCAGTAAAAGACTTCCACCCTCTCTCTTTTAAATTTTTAATCAGTTGTTCCTGAAATTATGTTATCTCTTTCCATCCCTCATTTTTGACATTATATTTTACAGTGAGCCAAATATATATATATATATATATATATGTATGTATATATAACTTTTAAACCCACACGTAGCGGCCATTGGAGTGCTACGAAGTCTGCGCGTAGCACAGGTTATGTGCTAGTCTATGATAAAAGTTGTTTGCCTTTATATTCACACTCATTATATTTTAATTTTTATTTTTTTTTAGTGATGGAATGTGCCACTTCAGCCCGCCACATAAGCATTGCTAGCCACGGCAGTTGCCACGTTGGATTGTTTGGACGAAAAAGATAAATGCGGTCATTATTGTCTTTATTTTTTTGATAACAATGGTTATTATTGTCTCGAGTAAAAGTATGAACTTTTTCTTGAGACAATTAAAAAGTGGGGCCATTTTTGTCCTTGGGTGTAAGAAATGATTTTTTTTGGGGGGGATTTGGCCATTAAGATACTGAGCAACTACTTGTGTAGATAACAAAAAGTAATTTCATAATACATGCACAAGTAGCTATTATTCGAGATGACCAAACTTAGGGGAAGTGGAAAATCGAATACCTTGTACATGTAGCTTTGTGATTTTTTATGTTCGATGAGTCGAGTTCAACAGCACCAACATAGTTTTAAAAGAATAAATAATAAAGGCAGAAATAAACTACACATATCTGGCTAATTTGATGAAATATGTAGTCAAAGAGAATACTATCCACGTTTTTCATGATTTTCTCCGGCTAACAAAAATGACCTACTAACAAAAACAGAAATAAATAAAAATATATAAATTTGAAAGCTCATATAAAATGGATAAACTACAAATCCGATTTATCATAGGAACTCAACTAAAAAAAGGAAAATCTGGTCATCGTGGGAAAACAAAGATTCCCTTTTATAGTGAGTACTTGTTGGCTTTTGAATATCTAATGATATTCATAGTAATTTAAGAATTCCTGTTGTAGGATATGACATATTTTTACCGGAAGAAATTTCCATCCATACATGAAATAGCTTTTTGAATGGTAAAGATAGTACAAACTACAAAAACAAAACACTATTCATAAGGGAAAATGACATTGATAGCCCCCTAAATTTTGGCTCTATGTATGATATCCTAGATTAAGTCACTTGAGATATTGTCCGCTTCAACCCGTCTTATACCAAGTCTCATGGTTTTGTCCTTTGGCATACAAGATAGCACTTTCCCAGGAAGTCACCCATCCTAAGCACGCTTAATCTTGGAGTTCCAAAGCAAAGTATTGTCATTACGTCAAAAGATCAAAACTAGTTTTCGCGCGCGCACGCGCACACATATATCACAAGCACGTTCTTCCCATGTTCAATGTTTTTAGTTTACTTTGCCCCAGTCTCTACCCAAGAAGCCTACCAAGAGTTGCTCCTTGTCCGAGCCCTCTAGCCCAAGCGATCACTTCCCACCCTCACCAAACCAAGTCGTTATAGGCCCACCAAATTCCGCGTGATTTGACCTCGAACCACACATCTACTGGAGGGGTCCCACTCTAATACCATATTGTGACATCCTGGATTAACTCACTTGAAGTGTTATCCACTTTGATTCGTCCCATGCCGAGTCTCATGGTTTTGTCCTTTAGCATAAAGGTGGGTACTTTTTCAAGAGGTCACCCACCTTGGTAGTGCTCTCACCTGAGCATGCTTAACTTTGGAGTTCCAAGCTAAGCATTGCCGTTACATCAAAAAGTGTCTTCGTGCATATATATACTACATCATTGATTGCACCAGTAGTGGATAGCAACACAACAATTTCTACAAGTCACGTCTATCAATACTTGGATGCGATACATCTCATCCAACAATTGACGACATCATCAATTGCGGTTAACTATCTTTATTAGGCTTCTTGAAGAAGGAAGATAATAGAATGAGCAACCTACTCCTTTTACTGAACCATCCCAATAGCTTGCGACTTCAATCTCTCTTCAACCTATGAAATGCAATGTTCTTTAAGCCAAAATATGTACATAGTATTGAAGCTTAAAAGCAAATTAGCAAACCCAATCAATGAAAATTTCAAGATTTCGGCGAACTTTAGAATGTTTCAAGCACTCTCATCTTTTATATTTGCTTTTCAGTAGACTTAGATTTCCCATAACTAATCTGATCCACGTGCCATAATTTTGTTGTGCTACTCATTATGCTTTTCTCCCAATTAAAGCCACCAGGATGTTTACATGTAAAGATATGCTCTCAATAAGTAAACAAGATGGCAAATCAGTTCTTCAAGAAAAAGGACCGTAAACAGATCGATATTTTATTAGAATAATTTTGAAACAAAATAAAAACCCATAACTTGCTTTAAAACACTGAAAATCATACACGAGACATTACCAGCAATAGATCAAGCTAGTTGATATTATGGCTTACTGTGTTCCTATTCCACTCCGACATTCTTATGGCGGATGCACTAACATTTGGTCGTTACTCCGTCTCCTCTATTATGCTGTTCTCCGAGCCCTTCTTCCAGATAATTGAGTACAACCACCGCATGCTGAGAAGCTCTGTGATAACTTTAAAGTCGTCGGGCCATTTCATACAATTTGTGTGAATCAACTACCTCAAGATCTTCAGGTGTTTTATGATTCTTAGTGATGACCATATTTTCCAGCACAGATGCATGTCCAAGTAGAAACTTTACCAGCGTGAACACTTCGTCATATTTGAATCTTGAACAAGTATAAAATCCAAAAATCTCAACATTCTTGAGATGGCAAGAGGAACGCTTGAACTTCTTCTTTAGATTCCAATAGCTCTTGATGGTTGTGCGATGTGGCTAGCTTGTGATACTTTACGGAATGAGTTTGATACTTGCATGGATTGATTGTGATGATTGGCGATTGAGTTAATTAATGTGTGGTTTGAATATGTGATTGGTATTGAATTGATTGAATTATGTGGCGTATGTGATTGACAAGCTCGGATCGATCGGAGGGCTACCAACCTGTAGAATGTTGACCCGGGTTGCAAGAAAGGACCTGAGGGGTGTTGACCCAGGTCGTGTGAAAGATCCTGTGGGGTGTTGACTCAAGATAGAGCCCGGATTGATCGGAGGGCTGACCTGTAGGGTGTTAACCTGGGTTGTGTAAAAGTTCATTTTTGAAAGCTCCTATGGGGTGTTGATTTGGGACAAAGCCCGAATTGATCGGAGGGTTGACCTATGGGGTGTTGACCCGGGTCGTGTGAAAATTTGTTTTTGAAAGGTCCTGTGGGTGTTGACTCGGGACAGAGCTCGGATTGATCGGAGGGCTGACTTGAGATGTGTTGATGCAAGTCGTGAGAAACTGTGAAAGGTCCTGTGGGGTGTTGACCCAGGACAGAGCCCGAATTGATCAAAGGGCTGACCTGTGGGGTGTTGACCAAGGTCGTGGAAAGTTAGATGGACATACATGCATATTGTGTTTAGATGAATTGAGTGAATGTAAGTGTATATGGCACTCGAGTGGTTGTGATGCATACATTGAGTGTTGTTGCATTTTAATGACTGGGCTTAATGTGCAGGGATCATGCATGAGTTATGGCGAGGTAAGATTATTGGTCTGAGTTTTAGTATGTCAACTATTAGATTGCATGTTAAGACTCGTCTGAATACGCATTGGCCTACGTGGGGTTTAGGTTGTTTACTTATTGAGATTAATCTCATCCCCCATTGTTAAACATTTTTAGATTTGGAGTGACGAATAGTCGTCATGTGCAATTCAGAGACGAGGAGTGACTGTGGGCATTGGATGTTTCATTTCATCCTTTGGATGCCCATTTTTGTATAGTGAAGTAGGTTACCCAACCACTACCCTTCTGATGAACGCGGTTCAATGTTTGTATCTACAAGCATATTTATAAAATGCGTTTATTGATTTATGCTAGGGCTATCCCGCTGTCATTGTTTATTGTCTGGGTTGTTTATTTCGCTTCTGCTTGCGTGAACTGGTGGGTGTTTCGTTTGGGTTTGGGTCGGCGACACGTCTTGGGACGTCGCGTTCAATACGACCATCGAAGGGGTGTTGCGAGCCCGTTAGGGTACGGGCATAACATCCCCGTTGATTTTGTATCAGAGTAAGGTTAGCTTGATATAAGTTGGTCGAAGCCTGGAGTAATAAGAAGCAATGACTTTAGGGTAGTCAGTTAAGGAGACTTGTGTGCCATGCGTACCCTAGACTGCTTGATTGTGATTGCTGAGTGATATTGTGCAATAAAGTGTGAAGTGCAAGTGTGTCAGGACTTGAGGTAAGTGTGCGAACTCTGTTAGTTGTGATTCGGTGTTAGTTGTGATTGACTGCTTGTTTAGTGAATTGTTGTGTAATTCACTGCCTAGGGCTTTAGACTTGTATAGTTGGCCTAGGTCTCTAATTCTCGAGCAGAATTATAGTAGGTAGATAAGTGTGAGAACCCCGTGAGCATGAGCAGCTGAGGTCGAGGTCGAGGTCCAGGTTGTTTAGGTCCTCAGGCTAAAGTTGCAAAGGATCTCAAGGTGGATGGAATTCTAAGAGCACTCGAGGAAGTTGAAATTTCAATGGGAATGATGGGAATCAAGGTTAAGTGTAAGTTAATGCAGTTAGACAAATGCAACAAGCGGTTGAACAATTTTTGAAATTGAAACCTCCGAAGTTCGATGAGAAAAGTGACATTGAGGCTGCATCACTTTGGATAGAAGAATTGAAAAATGCTTTGAGGTATTGAGGTGTGCTTTGATTGAGGCTTTCAATGGGAAGTACCTCTAGGAGAGCGCGTGATAACAGAAAATGACAAAGTTTTTTCGACTTCACTAAAATCAAATATCAATTGATTGGTACGAGATTGAGTTTGTAAGGTTGTCTAAGTACGCACCAAAGATAGTCAAGGACCATGTGGATAGGACAAGGACGTTTCGGGATGGATTAAAACCGAAACTCCGTAATCAGTTAGTACTCTTGAGTCTTAAGGGATTATAATGAGCTGTATGAGAGAGCTTGATGGTTGAAATGGATATGTGTGGAAAGGGTGCCGCTTCTGGATCGCGGTACGCACTAGCTAGGGACAATAGGAACTTTGGAAAGAAAGCTATGGCAGAGAATATGAAACTTGTCCCTTGAGTGAGAAAGAACTTTGGAAAGCCGAACAACTACTCCAACGCCGCATGTCGGTCTTGTGGAAAGAGGCATGGGAATGGCTTTTGCCCAAGTGGACTTGGAGCATGCTTTGGATGTGGCCAACAAGGTTACCAAGTGAGAAATTTCCGAACCGACAAGTTAGACTACTGATGCAACCACAACAGCTGCGGATAGGACGTCAAGCGGGAGTTGCCCTGCAGAATAATCAAAATTGGCTACGAACATAAGGAAAAGTGTATGTTGTGGCTAGGAGGAAATAAAGGATGTGCCTTGAAAGTCTAGATGCCCTGGGTGATGATATTGGGTGCAATATGAGATGATTTTGAAGTTATTACTTGATTGATCATGTACGACGTATAATCACTTATGGTGAATAGGCGCAATCAGTTTATGGATTTCTGATTTACTAATGATATTCTTGGACGAGTTTGGAAGGATGAGTGATGCTTGGAAATTTCGAATTTTATAAAGAATCGGGGTGATTTGTTTTAGGAAACTGTAGGATTGAAATTGGATGGATTGAGCTTTATCTTTGAGGTATATAAAGATAATTATTTTGTTGTTGACTAGTTGATTGAGGAACCAAAATTAAAGGACATAGCTGAGATATGTAATCTTCCCGATGTCTTTTCTTAAGAATTGCCGGGATTGCCACTTGATCAAGAAGTGGAAATCGTAATCGAGTTAGCCCTTGGGATAGAACCAATCTAGAGAGGACCTTTTTGGATGTTGCAGTCAGAATTAAAAGAATCGAAGGTTCAAATGTGAGAGTTGTTGGATGAGGGTTTTATTCATTCGAGTACGTTTCCATGAGGAGCGCCAGTCTTATTCGTGAGGGAAAAGGATGAGCCATTGAGCTTATGCATTGACTACAGATAGTTGAACCAAGTGACCATTAAGAATAAGTACCCGTTGCCAAGGATAGATGACTTGTTTGATCAGTTACAAGGGGCATCGACATTTACAAAGATCGACTTCAGGACTAGCTATCATCAATTGAGAATTAAGAAGGAGGATGTACCAAAGACGGCATTCAGGATGAGATATGAGCACTACGAGTTTACGGTGATGCCATTTGGATTAACTAACGCCCCTGCTGCTTTTATGGATTTAGTGAATTGGGTATTCAAGGAATTTCTGGATCAGTTTGTAATCGTATTCATAGACGATATCCGAATATACTCAAAGAGCCCCGTCGAGCATGAGTTACATTTGGAAAAGGTTTTACAGACCTTAAGGGAATATGCACTCTATGCTAAGTTTAGTAAGTGAGAATTCTGACTTCATTGAGTGGCGTTCTTAGGACATGTGATATCCGGGGAAGTAATTGTTATGGATCCAACAAATATCAAAGCCATCACGAATTGGCCAAGCTCGACAACGGTAACAGAGGTTCGAAGCTTCTTGGGTTGGACAGGTTATTACAAACATTTCGTGGAAAGGTTTTTAGTGCTAGCGACACCATTGACGCGATTATTAAAGAAAGAAATGAAATTTGAATGGATTGATAAGTGCACAAAGGAGTTTTGAAGAATTAAAACAGAGTTTGACATCCGCGCCAGTGTTGATGATCCCGTCAGATATGGAAGGATATGAAATCTATAGTGACGTGTCACTAAAGGGACTACGATGCGGGCTAATGCAACATGGAAGAGTGGTGGCATACGCATCGCGACAATTGAGACCGCATGAGCTGAACTACCTGACAGACGACTTGGAATTGGCCGCAATCATATTCGCCCTTAAGATTTGGAGACACTACTTGGGGGTGGAGAAGTTTCAGATTTATACAAATCAACAAAGTTTAAGGTATTTATTTTCTCAAAAGGAATTGAACCTGAGATAGCGTCGTTGGATGGAACTCCTTAAGGACTATGATTGTGATATTCTGTACCACACCGGAAAAGCTAATAAGGTAACGGATGTACTGAGTCGGAAATCAAGCATTGCACATATGATGGTCAAGGAATGGACCCTGTTGGAAGGAGTTCGAGATTCGGAGTTCAAGTTTAAAGTGAGTCATGTCTCAAGTCTACTTGCCGCTTTGAGAATTGAACCGAAAATCCAGACTAAGATTAAAACTCTACAATCGACGGACTTGAAGATTCAGAAGATTCTGGAATTGGACATCACAAAAAGAAACCGAACTCTCAAGTATCCAAGGATGGGATTTTGAAGTTCCGTGGACGGTTGTGTGTGCCTAGTGATGCAGAGCTTAAAGAAGAGATTTTGTTGGAAGCTCACCGTAGCAATTATAGTATTCACTCGGGCAGTACAAAGATGTCTCAGAACTTACGATAATACTATTGGTAGAACGGCATGTGTGACATTCTGAAATTTTACTCACTTGAGATTTATGAAATGGATGATTTTAGGACCGTACTTATAGTTAGATCTCTCCCGGGAACTGATCATTCTTGAGATACTAACTGTTGGGGAAAGGCTAATTAAGAATTTAAATTCGCGAGACCAAAGAAACTCGATCGTGAATTGACTTTCGATCATAGAATTGTTGAGGTGACATTTTGAGCTAATGTAGGCCGATCCGAGGATAGTTAGGGATTAATTCGCCATTGTTATATTAGTAGATCGCGGGTGATTCCACTTGACCACGAGATAAACTGACGAATGACCCTAAACCTATACCAAACGATCGTGCCCATCGGAACTAGCGATCGATCCTCGTGATTAAGTGACAACCGAGGTCGTCACGATCCGAGTGAACTTGAACGTGGCTTGATTCGGTATCGGCCACGGGTCAAAAGTGTGAATTTCCCCAAAAGCCACCCGTTAGTCTGAGATACGCTCAAGTTACGTTATTTAAAATTTAGTCATTAATTAGAGACCAAGTTGGGTAATGGAAATTTAGAAAGTCATGACAGAACATTTGAACGATGTTGTTATTAGCATGATCAGCCTTAGAATTGTCCGAATCCTTCAGAAAAATTGAATTTCGGCCAGAGATGGAAAATGACCATTTTACTCTTGAGACTTTGTTAAGGCCAAGTGTAAATGAGGAAGAGCATCTCGGTCATTTCACCCTCACTTGTTTTTTGGTCGAAATGCAGATTTCCATTCATTCATTAAATAGTGGATTACAAGAGTGAAGATGACTAGAGTCAATACAAAATAAATCCCAAAGGGCTTGGGGCGGTCTAGACATCGAGTTGGGTGGAAGCATCCCTTTCTGATGATTTTTGGCAATCCAATCTGCTGCTTGATTGGACTCGCGCGGACAATGGACTAGAGAAACCCTCTTTAATTGGGAGAGTAACTTGTTACATTCCTCAAACAGACTCCTCAAAGCCCATGGGCTCAAAGTTGGGTCAAGGGTGTATTTTACTGCTGCTGCGTTATCTGACTGTACGTAGAATTCTAGAATGGGATTGTTCTTCGTCGCTACCTCTTCTCCCAAACAGCACAGTGCTTCCTTCACTACTGCAACTTCAATTTCCAGCGGAGAGGAAGTAGACACAGCTCTAGCAAACCCCACAGTACACAAACCTCTGTGATCCCTGTATACCCCAGCCACCGATCTCTCTATTTCCCCTTCGATCCACGACCCATCTACGTTAAATTTCCAGCTTCCTTGTTCTGGGCACGTCCATCACGCTATCTTGGATTTCGCTCGCCTGCTCCACGGCACAGGTAAGTTTTGCTCCCTGTAGTTACCATTTAGACTAATTGCTTCATCAACTATTGCTCCCGATCTTGGGCTGATATGATGGAAAACCCAAGCGTTCCTTGCCTTCTAGATTTGCCAAAGAATTCCTGCAAGCACCTCACGGCCAGACTGTTCTGAGATGTTGGTAAGGGATTCATCAAACCATTTATCCATTCTTGATAAATTTGCTAGTGATACATCCACTCGAAGCCTCGGATCTGACCAAATGTTGTTTGTCCAGCTACAATGGGCGAATAAGTGTTCTGTTGTTTCTGGGTTTTCCCGACAAATTGAGCATAAAGGATCGGGTAAGGCCTTTCTTTTGTATAAATTCTCTCAACTAGGCAAAGCATTGTGACACATACACCACAGGAAGAAACGGATTTTTGGCTCGTTTTGTAGTTTCCATATCTTTGTCCATAGTGAGTGGGGCTGCTGATAAGAGGATGACGCTAGATTTGTATTTAGCTTGGTTGACACAGCTCGAAGCTTGGAATAGCCCTGTTTTACCGAATATTCCCCTGATGAATTTCCTGTCCAAATTTGTCTATCATTGTCCGGGATTGGCTTTACCTACATGACCATAATTTCGCTCACGATTTTTCCTTGAAACATCCTTTTTAACTAATTACCATCCCATGTTTTTGTCTCCTGGTTGATCAGTTTTGCAACTATTTGTGGGTCATCTCGGTTTGCTGGGCCGCCTATTAATCCCCGTTCCAACCATATATCCTCTCTGATGTTAATGCATTCTCCATTCCCGACCAGCCATTTCACATCTGGGCTTAAGGCATCTCTACCCATTAGTAAACTTTGCCGCCCCCATGAGGGGCAGGATCCCTTTGTAGCTTTCCATAGATTTCCGTTGGGGAAGTAAATCCCTTTAACTAGCTGGCTCCACAATGCTGTCAGGTCTTGGACAAGTCTCCATACTTGTTGTCCTAGCATAGCTTTGTTATTAGTGACTAGATCCTTAAAGCCTAATCCGCCATCTATTTTCCTTTCTTTGAGAATTTCCCATTTTTTCCGGTGGATACCCGATTTAGATAAGTTCGGTTTCCACCAAAAGGAGGCTATTTTCTGCTCAATTGCCTTGCACACTGAAATGGGGATTTTGAATATAGACATTGCATATTGGGGAAGAGTTTGTACCACTGTTTTGATTAAGATCTCCTTGCCTGCCTTTGAGAGCAGCTTTTCTTTCCAACCTTCCAACTTCATGTTTACCCTTGCTAGTATCCACGCGAACATCTGTTTTTTGTTTGTCTCCAATCTGATAGAATGCCAAGATATTTCCCAGTTTTCTCCATGATTGGTGCTCTTAGTTGAGACACCATATTGCTTTTAAGGATTTGCGGGCAGCCCGTGCTACAGAAGATGCCGGATTTGTTTAGATTGATTGCTTGTCCCGATGTGAAACAGTATTGATTTAAGATATTGGCCAGATTTTGACATTCACCTATATTCCCATCCAAGAAGAAGATAGCATCGTCAGTGAATAACAAGTGTGACAAAGTAGGGCAGTTCCTGTTTAGTTTGATGCCTTTCAGATTCCCATCATCTACTGCCTTCCTTAGTAGGGAGATAGCATGTTCGCCGTGATTATAAACAAGTAAGGAGATAGTGGGTCTCCTTGTTTAATTCCCCGAGAAGATTGGAAATACTTTAAAGGTTCTCCATTCACTTTTACACTGAGTGTAACCGAGGAGATACACTCTTTCACCAGCGACACCCACTCTTCGCAAAAGCCCATTTTCTTCATGCTAGCACAAAGGAAGTCCCACTCAACTCTATCGTAAGCTTTTTGCATGTCCAGCTTTAGGATTGCCTGGAACTTCTTTTTTCTCTCTCGAACTCTTAATTGATGAAGGATCTCCTAGACTATAAAAATATTATATTGAATTTGTCTCCCGCTCACAAAGGCGCTCTGTTCTATTGCTATGAGATTTGGGAGCCAGGGCTTAAGGCGATTGGCCATCACCTTAGAGATGATCTTGTAGCTGAAATTGCATAGGCTGATAGGTCTGAATTGTGTAATGCTTTCTGGGGTTGTAACTTTAGGGATAATCACGATGTGTGTTTTGTTTAGCTTTGGGTCAAGGTGTCCTGATTGGAAGAAGGAGCTGACTAGTCCGTGTAAATCGTGTTTTACTTCCTCCCAGTGATGCTGGTAAAATAGGCCATTCATCCCGTCAGGTCCCGGGGCCTTTGTAGCTCCTTGCTGAAATGTAGCTTGTTTTACTTCTTCTAAGGTGACCGGAGCCATCAAAGCCACATTCATTTCTTCTTGGCTAGGAAAGGAACATTGGTCTAGAATTGGATTGAAGTTCCTAGTACACACTGTCTTAAACAAGGAATCATAATAACTGGCAATGTGCTGGCTAATAACATTGGGGTCTCTACACCAATTATCATCAATTTTCAGCATTGAAATTTTGTTTATTTGTCTTCTTTGGACCGTAGCTGCATAGAAATATTTCGTGTTTTTGTCTCCCCACTTAATCCAATTTATGCGAGATCGCATACTCCAATATTGCTCTTCTTGTTTCCAAAAATTCTGTATTTGCATTTTGATATGCTGCGATTCTTTTCTATTTGTACCTCCATTTCCTGAATTTGTAAGGATCGTAAGTCTTCTTTTTAGGATCTCGATCTGGTTGTGGGCATTGGAGAATTTCTGCTTACTCCATAATTTTAAGGCTTCAGTGGTCTTCTTCAATTTTCTCACGAACTGCATTGGGTTGTCTTCCGGTTCACCCTCACTTTAGAAATGACAATTTTTGGACAATTTTGCCCGTGGACTTTTTGTAAAATTCTCATTTTACCCTTGGATATTTTGGAAAAGATTCAATCTCGGCTGTTGATCTCAAGATAAGAATGAATCATGGCCGTTGATTGGAAAAGTAGAGAGAGGGGCAAGATGGTTATTTTGCAAAAAGGGAGACAATTATTGGGTTATTTAAGTCATTTTCTTTCTCTCCCCCTCTCATTTCTCTCTCTCGACACACTCTCCCTCTCCCCCACCAGCCAACCGCCCCTCTCCCCCCTGCCCGCGGGTTATCGCCCGCCACCGTCCGCCCTATCACTGCTTGTCCGGCACCGGCTTGCTGCAGCCGCACCCCCACCCTCACTCCGCCATCTCTCTCTCCCCTGTTTTTCTCTCACTGAAACCACCACCACCATCCTCAATTGGTTATGTCCAGCTGCGGAAAGCCAGCAGCCAATCGCCACCATTTGCTGCCCCTCAGGATCGCCGACAAGTCGTCGGTAAACCTTATCGTTAGTCATTGCCACCGCTGCTGTTTGCCCTCTGTCCAGCCACAGTTGAGGCCTCAATTTCGCATAGGAATCACAAGTAAGTGATATCCTAACCCTCGCCTAGGATAACGGGTATTTTCGTATTAGTTCGGAGCCGTTTTAGCGAGTTTTAGGGGTTAATCGTGGATTAATGGTTGGACTGATTTGGCTGAGTGGTTTGGATGGAATTGTGATAGTTTTTGAGGTGGAATTGAGGTTAGAATTAATTGGTTAGGTAATCAGAATGATTTCGAGTGATTATTATGGCTTATGGCACGAAAGACGAGCTTAAATGTGCTGTTATGGTGATTTTCTGTAGTGGCCGAGTTACTGTTCATGCTATGATTGAATTAGTGCATTTTGGCGATTAAAATATAGTGTGTTGATTTGGGGGTTGTCGGTAATAGTACAATGCCCGTGAATGGTGAATTTTGGCTTAAAATGCAAAAAAATTCAAGTTGTTGGTGCATGTGCGAATTGAATTGAATTGGCTGGTTGTGATGTTTATTATGGCTTGAAATACACATGAAAATGTTGAATTTGTGCCCATGATTGTGGCTGTGATTGTGGGTCCATTGGCGGCCTTGTATGCTCGTTAGTTTGTGAATTAATTGATTGAAATGTGGACCGTTATATACATGCATGGGCTGAATTGAATTGGCTGGAAATTGGCTATGTTTATGTGTTAAATGAACATGTGAAATGTGTGAAATGTTGTGCATGCGGTCACGAAAATCCTTGAGGTGGTACCATAATGCAGGGAATTGTGCCATCCTGAGGCGGTACCATAACGCAGGACGATACCCGGTATTACCGAAAAACGGCCAACCTGAGGCGTGTACTTCAACGCGGGTTATGCCGTAGGTGGTGAATATTAAGCCTAAGACGATACTATTACGCAGGCAAGATACATAGCCTGAGGTGGTACCATTATGCAGATTAAGAAGCATTGTGAAATTGAAGTGGTGGATGTTGAGCCTGAGACGGTACTGTTACGCGAGCAAGATACATAGCCTGAGGCGGTACTATTACGTGGGCTAAGGAGTATTGTGAATATAAGTTGAACGTAGAGAACCTGAGGCGGTACTATTACATGGGTCACGGCGAGTTGAGTGAAAATATTGTGATAAGGCAGGAACGAGTGTGTGGAATATGGAATTAGGAATGCCATGTGTTCGACTTGTGTATCGGGTATGAAGTTAATTTGAAATGCGCATGTGGCTGGAATTTGTGTTATTGTGGCTAACGTGCAAAGTGCACGTATTAAAAGCCTAAATAAGTGCAATTGTGTGCCTGTGATGTGTTTATTGAGTGTTATGGTGTTTGAACTTGTCTGGAGGTACGTGTTAGCCTATATAGGGTTTAGGGTGTTGCTTGCTGAAAAGTATTCTCACGGTTGTTTCAACCAAATAATTTTAGAACCCCGGCCTGAACCATGAATCTTTCTCCGCTGCAACCGCAACATTTTGGGATGCCGATGCACACCGACCATAATGTGGTAGAGTACCCAACAGACGAGCAAGAGCCTCAGAGGGATTCAAACTCAAGTTCTAAGGAGTCGGTCTCGAAGTAGACGCCATCTAAAGGGCGTAGGGGCTAGTTTAAGGGTTGAGCAAAGGCTTTTTAAAGTGTCCCATTTTTTGCAATTAGGACACCCAGGCTACTGATCCTTTTGATATTGGTGATGCATAGTTTAGAAGTTTGGTGTGCATGTATATTATATGGATTGTATATGATGAATATTGTATAAGTTTGATTCAATAATGGATGCTTATTCTCCCATGTACCCCTGGTCAAATATTGTCTGGGTGTTTGTGGTTTTCGCTGGTGCTTTATATCTCTGATGAGTTGATTTGGGTTGGCGATATCTTGGGACGTCGCGTTATTCGACCAAAGAGGTGTGTCGTGTGCTTGAAGGAGTTTGAGACATGACAGCAAGAAAGTGGATGTAGCCAAGCACGTGGCTAAGTGTTTAATATGCCAACAAGTGAAGGCGCAACATTGCAAGCCGAGTAGAAGGTTGCAACCGTTGAAAATCCCTAAGTGAAAATGGGAGGATATCACAATGGACTTTGTAATAGGATTATCGAGGAGTCAGAATGATCGTGACTCAATTTGGTTGGTAGTTGATTGATTAACAAAATCAGCACATTTTCTTCCGATGCGAAAGGATTTCTCTGTGGAAAGGTATGCCAAGTTATATGTGCAACAGATAGTTTGTCTACATGAAGTACTAGTGACGATCACTTCAGACCGTGATCCTAAGTTTACTGTCACTTTTTGGAAAAGTCTTCACACGACATTAGAAAAGAAGTTATGGTTT